>JANHFL010006833.1:4461-17220 GCA_032468155.1 Oxyrhabdium leporinum | reverse complement strand
TGAACCGCTAGATTGAATCAGCAGAAGTGGCCTGCAGTTCAACACTCTAACCACTGCGCCACCTAGGCTCTATAAATTGGTTCCAGGTGTGGCCTTATCAGGGTTTTCATAAAGTGGTTGAATATTGATGAATTTAATATTCAGTATTGAACTGTAACCCTGTAACTATCAAGGATTATAGATTAAACCAGCTGAATTTATACAGTAGGATGCAGTAAGGCTGAAATGTCCCATTTCTGTTTACTCCAATTCATTGTAGGATTGGAATCTTCAGAGCAAAATAAGTGATTTGGGTTTTGGAGAACCTTAAAACATCCATAGAATCACTTTGGGGGGGGACCTCCAAATGGGGTTAATTATTCCCACAAGAAGGGGAAATGGATCTCTAGTTCCCACAGGCCAGGCAGGGCAGGGCCAAAATATGTTGTCTACCTTTGCTACAGACCAATAGTTCTCAGCAGTTTTAAGATTGTGTGGACTTCAGGTTCTAGAATTTGATTCTGGGAGTTGACGTCCTCACATCTTAAAGTTGAGAAACACTGCTATAGACAAAAGACATTCCATATTTTAGAGCAGTGTTTCTCAACCTTGGCAGTTTGAAGATGTGTGGACTTCAACTCCCAGAATTCCCCAGCCAGCATAGTTAGAATTCCCTTGCCAAGGCTGAGAAACACTGGTTTAGTGTAACTTACTCCATTCCCTGGTGATAATCTTTAAGGATTCTCCAAAGTCTCTAAAGCATTCTGTACCTCATACTTTCCTGGACTTGGACTCCTGGTCCCCATAGGCAGTGACCATGTCGGCTGAGGTTATGAGTCTGTAGAGATCCTCAGTCATCCAGGTCCTGGTTGTCCCAAAGGTGCTTTTTCAGGAGGCAACTGGGCTCTCTTGTTTTTTCTTTTGAAGTTGCTTTGCCTCTCATCTGAAGAAGCTTCTTGGATGAAAAGTGAAACGTCTTCAAAAGAAAAAAAAAACCAAGGAAGTCCAGTGGCCTCCTGAAAAAGCACCTTTGAGACTGAGGTTATGAGGTTGGAATATCTGGAAGTTACCAGATTGAAGAAACCCAGTTTGTAACTTTTCCTCCCTTCTTCTCTAACCCTGATGGAAATGGTAGTCTTGTTACTAGAGTTTATTGGCAGGATCCAGGTGGTTGAGCCATGCCAAGTTTCAAAGCAGATCAGACCACCCAAAGCTAAAATTGTAGAACTCCTGGGAGTTTGAAGTGGCAGTTGAAAAAAAAATTCCCCACATCCCCTCTCCCCCAAAATTACATGCAATCTCAGTCTGTGGCCTCCACCCAATATAAAACCAGTTTCTGGGTGGTTTTTTTTTTTTTTTTAATTTTAGCACACGTATACAATTGCATTCAGTTCCTCCAGGCACTTTTTAATAACAATTCAAATGCATGCAATTTTAATACCACCAGATGAAAAAAAAAAAAACATTCAGGAGCAAGCAGATAAACTCTGACAAAATAGGGCATTTAAAATGTTGTGTGGTTGTGCTTGGACAGACCTCTGCCCGGTGACACTTTTTTGTGGGTGAATTAGTGAGCAAAATAGAGACCCTCTAAGATGTTCAATTGGCATGGCAGCAAGGAGGATTTTCCCCAAGCCATATGTGGTACTGGTGACTTACGACCAGTTGAGCCCAAAATTTCCATTGCTAACAGTTATAAAGTGAGTCTTGCCCCATTTTACCACCTTTCTTGCCACCGTTGTTAAGTGAATCGCTGCAGCTGTTAAAGTTAGCAGTATGGTTGTTAAGTGATTCCGGCTTTCCCATTGACTTCGATTGTCAGAAGTTTACAAAAGGTGATCACATGACTCAGGGACTCTGCAACTGTCATAAGTACATGCCAGTTGCCAAGCATCCGAATTTTCATCACATTACCCTGGGGATGTTGCAATGGTTGTAAGTGTGAAAAGGGGTCATACGTCACTTTTTTTCAGTGCAGCTCTAACTTCAAGCAGTCACTAAACTAATAGTTGTACATCGAGGACCACCTGTGTTCCTGGCAAGGTGTGGATGAATAATTCCCTCCATCAGTTATTAATAAATTGGTATGGCAGAAAAATCGTTCCGACTTGATATTCTGGTTCTAAACTCTGGGTTTAAGCAGAAAAATTATGGTAGAGCCATTGAAATGGAGCTGGTTTTCTTCTTCTTCTTCTTCTTGTGCCATATCCATCATCGGACGCTGGCTATCATGTTGGCAATCCTACTTTTATCAACAGCCACACAAAAAAGTACTGCCGAGTTTTGCCCAAACCGGTCCCTTAGATTTTAAAGCCATGAGGTTCTTCTTCTGCCTGGACCTCATTTGCCTTCAATCTTTCCTTGGAGGATTAAGTGAAGTATGTCATATTTTTCTGGGTGTCGCATCACATGTCCAAAATACTCTAACTTGCTTTTTTATGGTTTGGATGATTTTCCTTGGTCTTTCCCAGGCGGCTTACCACCTCCTCGTTTCAGATTTTGTCAACCCAACTTATACGTAACAGTTGGTCTTCATCCAGAAGAAAAAATACTTTTTTTTAAAAATATAACTTTTCACTTAAACATCCTTTTGTGGCAACTTTGAGCTTCGGATAACCCAATTTGTCACTAAATCAGCCTTTGTGGCTCTTGATCGAACACTCTAGTCATAAGCACATCTGTTCTTTTATTTCTTTCAAGGGATCCAGACATCTTCCCGTAATATTACAGGACCAGGTCACCCCACCCCATTGCACCCCCATCCTGTGCTCCAAAAGCAATATTTTGTTACCAAGGCAAATGTTAGGGAGGGGGGGAAACTGAATTATCTGCCAAATGTATTTCGTTGCAGATGTTTAAACATCTAGAGGGACCAATGATGTTCAAGGTTGCACGTCATGGTTTAGACTCGAGGTGTCCAACCTTGGCAACGTTAAGACTTGTGGACTTCAACTCCCAGAATTCCCCAGCCAGCATGCCTGACACCCCTAATTTAGACAATCTGTATAATAACATTGGATAGAATTCTTTAACCTCTGCATTGGGTTTTGAACTCAAATTTCACTTATCCCAGCTACGTTAAATAGAGAGAGCATCCATTACCGCATATGTGTCTTGTTAAAATTCTTTTCTTTTAAGGAAGTCTTTTCTTCCATCATCCTTCACCATTGTAGATATATAAAGTATCTTCCTTAGCAAACGTGAAGATTGTCCTAAAAATCACACTGACTCTGTTTTTCTACAGGAGCCTGACACCCTGGTAACCATCAACCGAGGGGCCCTGATTGGTCTCCTCATCGTAGCAGTGGCTGTTGCCATGGTTATTATCATCAGCCTCCTGATGGTTCGCCGAAAGCCATATGGGACCATCAGTCATGGCATTGTTGAGGTACCGTTGGGAAAAATAAGCTATCTGCTTTTGGGGTTAAGGCAGATTTGAGGGATTGCAGGTTTTGAGAAGAATTCAAGACTTCATAAACGTTTCTGAATGCTTTCACCCAGGTTTTCTCCACTCTTTTTTATGTATCTGGGGGCAGTGTCATGTGGAGGAGAGCATTGTCTGCTGTTCTGATGCATTGCAGAGATAGGAAGCACATGGTGGCTTCCTTAGAGGTGCAACTACTGTAGCTTTCTTCTCGATGCATTGTTTTGCAGACACACAGGAGAAGATATTCCATTAAATGTTACCAACAAGAAAGGAACACAAGCTTGGATAAAACTCAATGAAAAGCATTTCTGAGAATCAGGGAAATTGACTGGGATGATCTTGGGGAACACCCAGCCAGGCAGCAAGGAGGACTGAAGTGAGGAATTAGCCTCCAATCTTCACACAGGTGTAAGAGATCCAGAACTGACTTCCCCTTAAGGCAAAGGCTGGCAATCTGGGGAGATTCCTGTATTATAGGCAGAGTATAATAAAGTAGTTAGTTTGAAGCCTACACATGTGGATCTGGTTGTTTGTGCCTGTCAGATGGTATTGGCATATGATGATGATGATGATGATCATCATCATCATCTTTTAATGACCCCATAATCCCTTGCAGGGTGGAGTCTGGGCAACTGAATGGAGCTAGCAGAGTGTTTTAATGGCTGGATGCCTTTCCTGTCTCCAATACGGAGTTTTCTTCAGCAGATATATTCTCATTTTGCCCAGAGAGAGAAATATCTGTCTCTACCTAGGATCGAACTCACAGCCTCCTGATTGTGAGGCGAGAGCACCATCTCTGGGCCACCGCACCACTCCATATGAGAATGAGGATGATGATATCATTATTCTACTGCTTTGCATATACACTGAGAGCTTTTGCATGGGAGACAAATTCCTTGGCCAAAGAAATCACACTTGGCCAAAGAAAGTATTCAGTTCAATTCATATCCTTAAGAAGTTAACTGATCAACATTCTGAGCTCCACGCGTGTTGGTAGAAGCTCGATGGAGCCTCATTGCTTGACTTTAATTAGCTCTCTTTTCTTTTTTTTTCTTTTGTTCCCCTTCTGGCAGGTGGATCCCATGGTTAGCCCAGAGGAGCGGCAGTTGAACAAAATGCAAAACCATGGCTATGAAAACCCCACGTACAAATTCTTTGAAGAGATGAACTGAGTTCCTTAGGGCTGGGGCTTGTGGCATGACCGGGGTGGTGGGCATGACCATGTGGATGGAGGGGTTGGCATGTAGAATGGGAGAGGGGTGCTTTCCACTCAGAGCCCTTCTCTTCTTCTGTGCCCCGTCTGAGCTTTGCTCCTACCACCTCATCCGCCTTCTTTTTTGTTCTTCCATTTGCCATCCTGCTTCATACTTTCTGGGCTTTCTAGCTACTGCTACTAGCCTAATACTTGCCATTTTTCCCACTTCTTCAACTTCACTTCTCAAGGTCTAAATGCCTATACCATGGTTACGTTCATACAACATGCTTAACCAGCTTTCTTACAAACCTAGGGGCTACGTTTGCTGAAGCACTCGGCTTGGTTCATTTTAATCTTGCGTTGTGTTTTTTTATGGCTTAGCATGTTGGGCAAACACTTCCAATTTGGTTAGTTTACTGATTTGATGTACTGTGGAAACCCACCGCATCGGTTAATTCAATCATCTAGTTCGGCATGTTGTGTGAACCGAGGCATTCCCACCAAACTGCCAGCATCAGGCTTCAACTCTTGTATTTTAAACCAACTCATCTCAAAGGGTAAACTGCATATTGTGGAGAGAAACAGTTGAATCTACAGAATCATCATGCAATTATGGGGGCACCAAACGTCACACCATACATTTAAAACCTGTATGTTCCAATCAGTAATCAGTGCTCATTATGTGACTTTCACAGGTGCATCTTCCTAACTCACCTGGACCAAATCTCATGTTAAAAGAAAAGCCCATAACTCAGTATCCACACAAAAAACACATCACCACCAAGCCCCTAGAGACACTGATCATGTGGTTTTTCCACAAAGCAGCTGACCCTACATATCCCATGGCATACATTTGTGACTCCACTTTGCAGGATTTTGTTGAAAAAATGGAACACTTCCAGCAAACCTGTCAGCCAAGGGTTCCCATTGCACGCTAAAATTGCCCATTGCTAACCTAGCTTGCCTCTGGCACACAAACCCAATTCCACCTTCACTTGCTTGCCTTTTTCTATCTCTGTTTATCTTCTGCTTCTTTACTACACTGAACTCTTCACTCCTTGCACCTAATTTATTGGAAAGCCAGCTAAAGGCTGAGTAGATTGGGATAAGATAGCATCCATCAGCACTTTACTTGACTAGTTTGGAGAGGGGAGATACAAAGATTGAAGCTCTTTTTCTACACAGACACATCTGTTCCTTCCACTTCCCCCCCCTAGCACTACGTAAAGCATAAAAGCAGGTGTCCTGAAACAGATTTTGGCTACATTCACACCGTTCCGTTAACCAGTCCAATTACAAACCTAACAGCAGCTGAATTCACACAATATGCTAAGATGAATTTAAGTTGTTGGTTTATCTCTTTTTGGTAGCTTCACAAGTTGTTTGACTCATCATTTTACGGTTCGGTGATTTGCGCAAGCCCAAAAAAAACCCAGGTTAATTCAGGAACAAAATTAAGCTTCTTGTGTGAGCACAGCCCATATGGCTGATCCTTCTCCCAGCCCAGAAATTCTGAAGCTGGGAAATTAAGTTCCATTGTAGGGCTAAGCTCATAAGCATATATGCTTGTTTATTGTTGTTTTGTTTCTTACATCGGGAAGTTTTTCTTCCAGTAGCAATTTGCCACATGTCTTGATCACTTTGCAAAAGTATCTTCTGAGATCAACCATCTCAGCAATCCCAAATGGGGGAAGGCAGGGGGCCAATTGGACCGTCTCTGGTGCCATCTCTGCCAAATGATCTGTCATTCCTAGCAGCTACTAGACAGAATGGTGTGGAGTAATAGTCCTATTGCTACCTTTGGACTGAACTAGTTTGCTATGGGGAGGGGGGGGGAGTTGGACCAAGGAAGATACTTTTACTACCAGGGTTCCTGAGATCACTTAGAAGAGGTAACCTTAGAGACATTTTTATCTTGGTTCCCCTTAAGCCATAATCCAGCCTTCTCCAATCTGGGTGCCCCAGAATCCCCTAGCCAACATTGTTGAGAACTCTGGGAATTGAAATCCACACATCTAGAGGATGGCCAAATTGGAGAACCATCAAAATTTGGAAGGGACCATTCAAACCTGCTATGTGCAGAAAACTCACCCTGAAGCATCCCTAACAGATGATGATAAAACCTATGCTTAACTACATCCAGCAAATGCGAACATAGCACCTCTTTGGTGAGGATGGGATAAATTAGTTTGGACAGGCATAGAAATCACTGGGCTAAGAACCACATTGGAGAGATTAAAGGGATCCATTCTTTTTTTCATTTTCACCTAATGAAGAAAGTTCTTTCCAGACTCAAAAATCTGCAGGTGTGGGAGGCCCTCACCCTCACAACCGGCCTACCCCATCTTTGAGAAAAAAGAATGACAGGATTTCTGCCTTGAATGTCTTCTGTGTTTCATAGTTACCTTGTCATGCCCTGTCCTGTTTACCGTATAGATCTTGTTCGTTTTTAAGCTGAGGTTTTTTGAAATCAAAAGGCAACGTCAGAAAGACAAGGCAGGAGATGGAATTCAATTGCCAGCCCTCCCACCAAACTAATAAAATATTGTCACTTCTCTAAGCATGGTGCTGGACTTGGACTTTTCAATGAAATGAGAATATTTAGGGGCTGGAGGTGGCTGGGAATCAGAAATAAATTGAGGGGGGAGAGGGAGATATTTGTCTATTTGCTAGAAGGATGCAGGAAAAGTTTAGAAGACCAACTAAGTTCTCAGAAACATTTGGGGTCTCTTTCTACCTAAACAGTACATGGCTGTCTGCCTTCAAGGAAACCTGATCCATCTAAACTTTAGTTTAGTGCAAAGCTTTTGCACTTAAAGAATTAAGCTTTCCTGTATAGATGTAATGATCCCTTCATTGAGGGAAAAACCTGAATACATTATTAAGAGAAAACAGACACATTAAAAAATTGCTTGGATGATTTTTGCAGCAAAAAGCATGAATGTTTGAAAAAAAAAAGGTTTAAAATGGGTGTATCTGAAGAAAAGACATGAAACCACACACATTTTTCACTGATAGATTGCCAGATTTGCAAGTGTGTTGGTTTTTGTTAATAGGAATACGCCAGCCCCAGGAAAAACTGTGAAAACTGTTTTGCAACTTGCTAATCTTTAGACATTTACATTCCTATTTCTTTAGCCTGCTTCATAGTTCTCTGATTTTCCTTTCACCCTTATGCGTTAAAACCTAATTTGGAACCCATGGCAATGCATGGTTTGGCCAAAACTGAGATGGGGGAAGATCTCTAAACAGATGACTAAAAAGTCTTGAAATTGAAATCAGCATATTTAGGTTAAATTATATTCTGGGCATCATCTTGAGCCACCTTTAAGCTTTGATACCATTATCATCCAGTCATGATGTACGATACACCCATCCATATCAAGTACCATACAATTAGTGCTCTCAAAATCACGTTGGACATGCTAGTTGATGAAAGTAGATCATATGTTCAACTCCAAATTCTGGACATTAACATTAAAAAAAAAAGCAAATCCCTGCATTTTTCACAAGGGACACCAGAAAAATGAACATGTTCCTGCCAAGAAAAGTGATGCCCGATGGGATCGTAGGTGTGGCACACCTATGCAAGGTTCTGGGAGGATTCTAGGTAAAGAAAACTTCGCTGCTTTTATAAAAGTCCAGCTCTTCAAATAAAGATGTGGTTTATTCTAAATGGTTGCTCCCCCACCCCACCCCCTAAAAATTGGCATTGGATATTGGGATTAAATCAGAGACCTCAATACCTCTCCTTGGGTTGTGATGAGTTTCTTAATCTATAGAACAGTGTTTGCTGGCTGGGGAATTCTTGGAATTGAAGTCCACCTATCTTAAAGTGGTCAAGGCTGAGAAACACTGTGCTGTCTAACCAATTTACTCGGGCCAGAACTATTTTCGTAATAGGTCCTTGCCACTTAGCCCAAGCCTTTCTGTTGGAGCAATTTGTCCACCAGAAAAAAAAACAATTGTGCTGAGTAGTTGAGTCTGTCCACCATTTTAATTCATCTGAGATAGTCCTGCTCTTGAGAGATTGTGGGAAACAGAAGTGGCGGCTGTGCACAGTTGGGAGAAAATATGAAAGGAAGTCCCGAGATATATACCATGCCAGATATCATGGGGAATGTTCCAGAATAACATGTGCCAATGGTGGCCCATATGGTTAAACATAAACTGCACTTCAAAATGGTTGCTCACAAATGCAATTACAGTTGTTCTGTTCTAAATATAATATGTAAACATGCCACTTTCCAAAGCCAAGGATCAAATTGGAATAGCTGCTTCTGAAATATATTGACCAAGTTTGAGTTCTTAAAGCCAAAGGCATGACTGACTCCACCCAAAAGCTAAACGAAAGTTGGTTTAATCACAATTGTCTAAATTAACTCATCGGGACTGTCGTTCACACAGCACTCTAATTGAGACATATATATAAAAATTGTGAATGGGGTGGATTGAACCTGGGATTCTACAAGGCAGTCTACTAAATTGATCGTAACATCAAGGTATCACTGTATACAGGTCATTCCTGCCAATATTTGTAAAAACAGCTTTCTAAATGATAGGGAACGTATAAACCTTTGCATCACATGTCTAATGATTCATCCATAGGCAAGAAAAGCCTGTTTGCAGAGAAATGACTGGGGTATGTCTGAACAAACATGTCACACTGAGACTGGCAAAACTCTATGTGTGTTTGTGGAGGAAGGCAAACTCAGTATACTGAGAAACCAAGATGATCTATTACAGCGTTTCTCAATCTTGGTGGTTTGAAGATGTGTGGACTTCAAATCTGAGAGTTGAAGTCCACATATCTTCAAGCCACCAAAGTTGGGAAATACTCATCTATTAGATAAAATTATCTAATTTCTGCTTCTCCAAGATAGCCTTTTTCAACCTGGTGTTTTCCAAATTGTTGGAACATGTGAGAAGTTCACCTCAATGATATCAAGCCAACTTTAAGGCTTGTGGACCTCAACTCCCAGACTTTCCTAGTCAGTATGGGGAATTCTGGGAGTTGAAGTCCACAGGTCTTAAAGTTGCCAAGGATGGACACACCTGCTTTAAAGTCTTGATTCCTATAGATCTACTCTTTATATTTGACTAGCTCTAATTCTTGAATAAATTAAAAGGAAGAAAAATAGTCTTCTCTGAGGTTATTGACTATATTTCCGCCCCTTACACATGGGACCCTTATTTTTCCCCCTCAGTAAATCTATTCACTTCAAAGTGAGTCTGAGTTTTATTTTTTTGATTTTCACTTTCAAAAAGACAGGAAACAGATACTGTAAATAAATTAAATGTTAATCTCATGAGGGGAGCACGTTATTTGGCTATGAAATATCTTCACAGTTAGAATCTCAATATATTGCTCCAACTCAATGTAAAAATTTAGCTGTTCGCCAAAAAACCTGGAAAGAATTTTGAGTTGATGAATATTAAATTATGTTTGAAGAATTCCCACTCTCAGCACACCCCTCCAAAGCCTTTTTTAAATAGTTTTTAAATTGCCTCAAAGAGGGACAATAGGATAATGTCACTATGTAGTGTAAGGGGGGAGAAGAATTAATTTACTTAGTGCTGGTGGAGACTTTATGATGTTTATTATATAAAGAACTTGTTCTTATATGTTGCCCAGAGGTTGATGATATAGTATAAAAATACTGTTAATACATAATAAAACTATGCATTGGATTTTTAACAGCATATGTTTAGCTGTCTTTCCAAATTTAAAAAAGTAACTTGAGATAACTTATAGCAAATACGGAAAAAATAGCATGTTATCTATCATTGCCACACATTAAAAAACTGAAATGAACAAATATAATTATATATTGATTAAAAATAACTGCCTCACTTTTTAAGGAAAGAAACCAACAGCTGTACAGATGTTGCTGGTCTACAACTTACAGCACTTCTTCCTAATAGAAATGCTAGAAAAGATTTCTGGGAATGGAAAACAGATTAATAAAAAAAAAATTGAGAGCTTTTCCTTTGACAGTATGAAAGCTAATAATGCAAACTAGAGACAGATAAGGAAATGTTAGCTAGCAAATCTAACATGTTACATTTCTTATGAACCATTTTCTGTCTAGCTACTAATTACCTCTTACAATTCTTGCCCAGGCTTTTAATTTGACTGGTGCAACCCTTTGGAAGTTGCTAGTTCACACATTATACCAAGCTATTGTTTAATCCCATTTTCAAGCAAACCTTAGAAACTAGGTTTACACATATTGCTAAACCATAAAATATAGCATTGCTTCACAAACCACAATAACCTGGCTTAAAATTTGCCTTTAAATCAAAGAAAAAGACTTTATTTTAGTATCATTTACCCTTGGTTAACTGAACTACGTTTTCATTAAGGGGTTTGGAAAGTTCCACAGAAAACCACATCATAAATCAAATGATCGCATATTATGGGTTTGCATAATACACTAAACTGTATTATGAGTTTGCAACTCTGCAAATCATGAAAATTCTTAACAAAATGTATGAAATGAGCCCGTTTCCTTATCTATCTGCCTTGTAGATCTCTAAAAAAAAATATTTAAGGGATCATTTTTTCTCTTCTATTGAAGCTCCCTATGCTGGAAGTGATAGTAGACAGTCAGTCAGACAACTATTCCTGGGTGGGGCAGGAATAACAGAATAGGCAAAAACAAGAGGACATCAATCTTAGTTGCTGGTCCATCCAGCTTCTAAGCCAGAAAATCCAGTTCAACTCCTTGACCCTTTTGCTCCCACCTCCTTCATAAATGTATAAAGGCCAATGCTGAGACTATCGTATCTTGCAGAACAGGTTAGAGTTGGCTGGTATACATCTAACAGGTAAGTGGGTCTGGTAAGGTGGGATCCCCTTCAAGATGGTTGAGAGAGCAATTGTTGCCCTTCTGACCCATTGCTCCAAACCTTACTCTAATAAATGCCAGATTCAAAAAGTAGAAGTTCTTAATTGTGAGGTTCTTCCTGAAACATAACCAGAATAATCAGCTGTAGCAAAAGCCAACTCGAGTCTTAATGCCATCTCAAAGTCTAATGAGTTCATTACAATGAAAGCTTTGGGGACTTTAGATGCTTGTGATAAAAACGATCTCATCGTCATCTTTTAGTGCATTTATAAACAAACCCCTGACTTATTATGGTGATGTCTCGTGCCTTGGATGTTCTACCAGTTCCCACAGGGGATGTTTACAACCTATGTTGATTAATAATGTATTAATGGCATGGATAGCTGGAAAATATGACTTTTTGCTGAATTGTCACAGCCTCAACAAGCCTAGCACATTATACAGAACTAACCCATATAGTTCAGTATATCCGAAAACTTTGTTGGACGGACTGAATCCTGGATTTTTATGAAGTGCCACCATCTAGATAAAAGAAGATTTTGGGTTTCCAAAAATCTGAGTGGAAGATGGGTCTTAAAATCTTGAAGTCTCCCACGTTTAACTGGGATGCCGAATCAATTATCCACCGCTCCCTGTGAAACAATATGCAAACCAATATGATACAGGGATTAAAATATTGGGACTAGAAAGCAATGCAGGTTCACGTCCCTACTTATTCACTCTCTTAGCAAAACGCACGTCAACGAATGTGTTCCGTTTATTAAATTAAAAGATCCCTGAGCATCCAGAATACATTATTGAAATGCAAATGCTTAAAAATAAATGAATGAATCGTGCCTTGTAGCAACCAGGATATCCAAGTGCAGATATGCATGAATTTATATCAGAAATCGGACGGCCAGGTGCTATGATCCGTTAAACCCTGTAATCTAGTGGAAGAGCAGATTGTCTCCTATGCCGTGGCTGTCACAGTTAAAAGGCTTACAGTATTAAAAAAAAAATATGGGGGAAGAGGTGAGGGTTCCAAGCTTTATTTATTTAAAAGGAGACATGGGTCAGGTTAGAATCTTAAACAGAAGATCTGTAATGAGGAACGTTTAACAGCTACTCTGAATTCCGTTGCTATTACGAGGAAGACTTATGAAAGGTATCCACGGGTTGTTTACAATTGTTTTAGTATTCCTCTCAAGGACGGTTTATTGGTTATGCACTGCAGGAAGTCTCAGCAAATAGCCTAGGTGGCGCAGTGGTTAGAGTGTTGAACTGCAGACCACTTCTGCTGATTCAATCTAGCGGTTCAAATCCCA
>JANHFL010006832.1:40527-53191 GCA_032468155.1 Oxyrhabdium leporinum | reverse complement strand
TGTCTTTGGGGGGCAGGACTTCAGGAGAAAGAAAAATAAATTTATATATTGTCTCTCCCTGTTATCAAGTACCATGCAGCAGGTAAGGAACAAGAATTATACCAATTATATCAATTTTGCAAAATTTTGTAATATTAATCTTGGGATAAATGCAGATTCTTGGAAACTGCAAGAAAAATCCCAACCATTATTTATAGTGAATTCATTAAGATGGAATCTGTTTGAATGATTTGCTTCTATCATTGTTATTCTCCCTTCCCTTGCTTTCCTAGTCTCCCCACAATCTCTCACATCTGCTGTACTTCAGTGGTAGAAAGCTTAACAAATTAAAGAGATTTCTATTCATATTTTCACAATAGCCAGAAGAAGCTCTGTTTGGTGACAAAAAAAAACAAAATAGTGCTTCCTCCCACTGGATTTCTTTCAGAGCAGACTTGACTGCAGTTAAAGGGCAATTATGCTCTTGAGAACTTGTTGGAGAATTTCTCCATTCCCTGTAGAAATTCAGAGAAAGTATCCATTATTCATTCAATTTCTCTATTCCCAAAGTTGATAAAGGTGAAAGACCACTTGGGCCCACTATGAGAAGTCCTCAACTATTGCATTTATATAGCCCACAGTTCTTAAAAACTCTAGTACTCCTATTGAGAGAAATAAAGGACAGATTCAGTTGAATTTCCCCAAGATTAATCTGTTGCAAAAAAACCAAAAAGATGTGAAGACAAACAAACTATTGTCTTTTAAGACTGTTATGTTATAACTAATGAAATTCCCTTTAAAATATATTTTGGAATTAGTTTCTCATACTAATTACTATTCCATTTGGTTAGTTAGTATTTCATTTGGGATTTTAAAAAAGGTTACTTCTGTATAAGACAAATATAAAACAGTAGCATCTGGTAATCCATTTCCTGGACAGTGGTTCAGTATAATTAACACATAAAGGGCCTAGAAAGTATATTGAAGTTATTTTATATTTTGGATTTTTTTGTTCTATTTTTTTCCTGCAGTAGATGTCTAAATGATTTTTTTTTCCTGTGGAACTTTCATAGCCTAAAGACAATATTAAAAAATACTATGCATAAAAATGCACAAACATATTTCTAAATAAATAATTTTTTTAAATTATATATTGGTCAATATTTCCCATCTTTCTCATTCAGTTTATACCTATATTGGGTCATTTTATCTGTTTTTTAGTCTGGAATCTAACAAGGTAGTCAACTGTATGCTACTAAAAAGACATTTCAGCTCTCATTGCTCATGGTGGATCCTCTAAAGCAGTCTCTCAGGCTGGAAGCAAAAATCATATACAGGTAATCGTAATTTAGCAACAACAATTGAGACCAGTCATTGGGTTGTTAAGCAAAGTGGTCACTAATTGAAACCAAGAATGTGCTTATGATCTTACTTTAGTTTTCCTTTGCTTTCCAGACCTCCAAATGTCATAAATTTGAGGATTGGTCATAAAATTACTTTTTTTCATAACCTTTATAACAGAGAATAATAACTAAATGATGGCATTGCTAAACAAAGAACACCTGTACTGTATATTGAAAGCACTGCTTTGGGCAGAAGTACAAACCTGTTTATCTTTCCATTTAATGGAATTTCTTTAAACTTTTTTTAATCAGTATTACAAATTTCAGAGTATGACCAGTGGATTCTAAAGTTGTTTGTTCCAGAAGAAATTTGAAAATCAACTTCAGTTTTCTTCATAGGTATTGTATTGTAAGCTCTACCATGTCAACAGTTGTGTGGTGCACTTACTAACGAAGAGGATTAAGTTCAGGAGGGTCCAGTTTATAGCCTTCCCTTAGTAAAAAAAGCAAGCTAGGTGATCTTGGGGTATTCATATCCACCTAATGATCATTAGGCTCTGTGACAAACCATCTTGAAAACAAAAATCCATGGAATACTCCCATTTCCTTCAGACAGGGAATCAATCTTTGCTTTCCTGAATAAAACACAAAAAACAACTCAAAACACGTAGGCCAGAAGGATGATTCACAGCCCCTTCTTTCTTGCTAAGTTAGTTGTTTTTAAATCCTAGCTTCAAAATGGAAGGGGAAAAGAGCAAGGTTTTGGAAAAGCAAAATCAAAATTTTCTCAACCCCTGCCTTTTCTTTTAAAAAGCCTTGTCTTGGTAGGTGCCCAGAGAAATTGCCTGAAAAATCTAAGATTAGGGGTGTATGTGGAAAAGATCAGAGAAATTTAGTTCTTCTCTGAAAAAGGGCAGTGTACAGGGGGACAAGGATATTTAGCACAGTCCATGGTTTGTGAAAAGGAAAAAAATCCCTGCATCATCTTAATGACCGCTGTAGTCCTTGTTTCATCTACCTATATGTAGTTCTGTAAGCAATCGTCTTTTTTCCCTATCTTTAACAAAGCTTATATTAAAAATATTTTCTGCTTTTCTCTGCAATTCCTGAAAAATGCAGATGGGCTGTTTTTCCCCCACTGGCATATGCATTGAAGATATGGGTTAAGAGTTCTGATTTTCATTTTTCATCATTATTATCATAACCATCCTTGTTCTCAGGATACAAAGTCTTTGGTTGTGATGTGCCCTATCTCTCTCACAGAGTAAAAGAGAGAGTGGTACTGGGAGGTTGTGGCCCAAAGGAATGAGACCTCCCTACTTTGACACTTGATGTTGGCATAGTGACCTGGCCTAGCCTAGTCCATCTGTTGTGGTTACTCTACAGGAGCATAGGAAAAAGGTAAAGAGCAGACATGGCAAGAAGATCAGGAAGAAAAAAAAGATTGGAAACAGAAAGAGTTAAGAACAGCCATCTCCCAGGGACTTTTCCCTGACGTGTATATATTTTCTGCCATTGATTACTCTTTCTTTTCATCCATTTCCCTCTTTTCAGGTAAGATATCTTCCTCTCTCTCTATTCCTATTTCATAAAAATACATTAATTTTTAGGATACTTGATTTTAAAAAAAATCATGATTCAATTGTTGGAGAAGAACCAAGTTACTTACACTCCTTACGGTTTCTATAAAACAGTCCAGAAGCTGACTTGCCTCCAGTTACCAGTTATTTTTTGTGAATGAAAAATATGACCTTTCCAATTTTCTCCCCCAAGAATACAAGAAGCCCAGATACTTTTTCCCCCTTCTTCCGGATTTTCAGGAAACCCAAGGCCAGTACTTAGCTTTCTGATTCCCCCTTTGTCCCTTACCAGAAGGAGTTCCAAGTAGGTGTCAAAAGGGTTGGCTATAATGGTAAGTGCTCTAAAACTTCACATTTTTCTTGATTTCCAGTCAGTGCCAAGTGGGAAACAGAAGCAGTTGCCTTTGAACAGACATTGCCCAGTCTCTTTATAAGCAAGCAGTTGGGAACTTTGATATCTCACCCGCATGAATCAGAGAACACAGCAAGAACTAAATGTTAAAACACTTATAATGGATTGAACCCATTTACCCTACTTTCACCCAAAGCAACCTACAATCATCATCATTCTTATTTAGAAGAGAAAAAGAAGGAGAAAAAGAGAATATTTGCTTTTTGCTGTCTTGCTCCATCCAACCAATGCAAATGTTTCTTGATGCTCACTTGTATGTTCCCACTTTGAATATTCTTGACAATTTTTATTAGTTTTGTCGTCTACCTGTTAAACATTTTTCAATATCTTACTGGAGAGGTGAATCAATTAATTTGAAATGCATGTTAGTCTTATCTAATACAACTCTTAATTGAGGGCCCTTTGTGTTCATAGCCAACTTCAGTAATAATGTATTTCCATTTACAATTTAAGACAGCATCAGTCTTTAATACTCTAATAAATAAATGGTTTGACAATTGGGAGCTAATTGTCACAGTAGGGCAGCTTTGAAGTCTAGTAATCAGGCCGTGTGTTTTTTTTTACAATTCATATTCATGTTGTAGCAAAATAATCACCTTAGGAGCCATTTCAAATAAATATTCTTTTAAAACATATACAAATGTATTCACTCATACAAAGCCAGTATTCATACTATTAAACCACAATAAAGTATAAACACTGAATTCTAACCTTTTTATCTTGAAAATAATAATACTACAAGAATATTAATAGGTTACATCAATGGAAATGTCTTATTGAAATTGAATGAAGTCAGCTGGCTTCATTTTAAGTGCAAAACTTAAAAAAATCAGAGTATTTTAAATTTACACAATCCTGCCACGGTACAATCCATTCCAAGTAATTGTATACCCAACATAAATGTCTATGGAGATTCTCAATCATCCAGGTCATTCTTGTTCATTGCGAAGTTGGAGCTGTGCTACTTTATTGCTGTCATGAGTTTGCCTCAGTTGCTCCCATCCTTCATAACTTCTAAGTGATTTCAGCCTATGTTTGCCAAATTTGTGTCTCAAGCGAGACTAATGGCTGTCTCAGGCTGAACTGTGATTGGCCAGATGTGCTCTCAAGATACATCTGGCCAATCACAGCTCAGCCTGAGACAGCCATTAGCTGAATACAGTTCCAGAACCCAGTCTACTTGAAAATTTCCACCAATCAGTGCTTCCCCCTGACATGCTTCTCTGAGAATTTACTGTTCTCTCCCACTATTTCAAGATCTCCATGAATCTGTAAGCAGCAAAAGAGAAACAACACATAAAGAACAGCATTGATCTGTTCTCGCTTCTATCATATACAATCCATGAATCTGTTCCCATGCATTTATGCACAGTTGACTGTTGGTTGGAAAGCACTGAAAGATAACTTGCTATATGGTCAGACATAATGGGAAGACTAGATGGTGGATGAACTATTGCTAATAAGATAAATGCAGCTTCTTGTCATGGTGGCAGATCAGCATTACTGGCAAAGTATATTTTTTCCTATAAATTTTCTGAATAAAAATGCCACATAGTGGCTGGCTTTCCATAATATCTTAACAGCATTTGAGGGCATGTCACTCAACTTGGTTGGAAGAAACAAGACCTGGCAGATGTAAGGTGGAGGTGCTAGACATTGTAAGAATATGTGATTCCCCATCGCAGAAGCACAACAGAAACAAAAAGGACTTCAATTTTCAAAAGCTTTAAAGAGAGCATTGTACTCTAATGCCCTTAAACAAATCTTTGATACTTTGAATACCATGCACAATTCTGAACACCATATTTGAAAAAGGAGAGAGCTGAAAAACAAATCAGCAGTGGCTCAAATGCCTTCTTTATGAATAAGAACTAGAATGTTTAGTAGTTTTTAAAATAGGTAACAAAAGGGAGCATGGATGAGGTTTATGAAATCATGTACAGGAAAAGAGGACAATGTTTTTTTTCTCACAAAATCCTAAAACTGTGGTCATCTAATTTAATTGACTGGAAGGAAGTCTAAAAGAGAAAAATGAAGGTCCTTCCACACACTACCACAAAATATGGTATCATCCAAGTAACAACTCCCTTAGTGGCTTAAAAGTGGTTGGATAAATTCATGGAAGACAGGTCTGTGAAAGGTTGGTTGTCTAAAGATTTAGTATTATCTTTGTGTTGCAAGAGTGTACATGCAGATACCAGATGGATATATCTGCTTGTGAGCACTCCAGAGGGATCCTTGGAGTTTGCTACTATGAAAAACAGAGTGCTAAAATGGTCTTGTCCTGATTCAGCAGTGCTATTCTTGTGTTTTTAAGAGTACCATTTAAGATTTTACAGCACAATGCCTCTGTTTTATAGACAACGAAGTACAATTTCTCTGTGTGCATGTATGATGGGAGGAAGTGTAAAAGAAGCATATTCTCCATGTTCTCTCAGACATGAAGATATTAGAGTGCTTTGGTCAATTAACATACTAGGAACTAAGATATTTCATATGCTCATAAATTTGAGTTTAAATTTCTAATCTACTGAAAACAGTAATTCAACTATAGATACGATTTTCTTCTGAATCACATCATTTTATAATGCAACTTCAAAACTGCAGTTTTACCGGTGGGCAGAATTAGATTAAATTTATTAAGTGGATGTTTCATCTCAATACTGTCTGCCTTGCAATGTTTTGAAGGATCTGTTGTATTTTACATCAGCTTCCTGAAATAGATTTCTTAGGGTCAGGGTCCTTTTCAAAATTACTGTATTAGCCCTCATTGCTCCATTTGTCAGCTGCCCAGAACCACAAACCCATGTGGTTCTGCTTCATCAATAAACTATTTTTCCAATCAGCATCCATGTTTCCAGTGTCTTTCTCCCAGCTTGGAACTGAACCAGATGGATTTGTGGTTCTGGGCAGCTGACAAAAATGGAGTTGAGAGTGGGGTTTTTTATACCTTCTTTGGGCTTTGCATTTGAGCTTCCTGTTCCTGTGTAAGAACATGTTTTCTAGTCTATGTTTCATACAGGGGTCATAGCTGGTTCTATAGGCAAAAGAGGAAATATAAATCCTAGGTGTTTGTCTGAGCTCCCAGGTTTGGCTGAAGTTTGCACTGCTCTGAGATGATGCAATGAAGGGGCTTGTGTTCTGAAAGGGTGTTGGATAATTCCTATTGTGGCTTAATGGCTTTCCCTGTGTTGGATCTTGAGTGAGGGCTAATCTGATCATTCTGCCTCTGTTCAGACTTTTCTGCAGGGAGTTTCAAAATATCCTATTTTGAGTGGATTACCAAATCTGCATTTCTAAAAGCTGTCTCCTCAGCATTTGCCGGGGTTATTAAGAAAGACAGAGTCTGTTTCTTCATTTCTCATTTAGGGAAATATAATATTCTGCCCTTTTAATATTCCTCAAAATATTTCATTCTTCTGGTGGGGGCTTCCCACTATATCTTATTTATTTGTTTAGCAATCAAATGTATATAGCCTTCCATCTCACAGAAAGTGACTCTGGGCAGTGCACAACAAATGAGTAGAAACGGCAGATATGAAAATCACATTAACAGTAAATATTATAAAAATACAAACCCTAGACACAAAGGGATTAACAAGGTCAGCAATGGAGCCATCTAAGCATGTCTCTGGTTCCCTGGGAGTCCCAGACCTGATAACATAACCAGGTCTTGAGGGCCTTCTGGAATGTCAAAAGGAATGGAGCTAATCTATTTGAGGGAAACAAATGTTCCATAAGGCAGATTAAGTACGTTTTCTGGGATCCACCAAGTATAGGTCTGTAGCTGACAGTATCTGAAACATGCCTTCTCTGGAAGATTTAATGGGTAAGTTGCTGTAACCAAGAAGAGCAGGTTCCTCAGACAGCCTAGTCCCATGTCATCTTTGATATGGAAATTAGTCTTTTCTAATAAGAATAGGTAGTGAGTTGGTGAAAACTTCTTGGTCTTGATTGAGTTGCAGTTGTGTTCCAGTATAGCATTGGATCAAAAGGGCCCATCAGCAGTACTTACTGCTACATTTTGCACATTTTCTGAATTAGGCCATAGAAATATTAAGCTATATTACTATGGGTAAGGCAATAATACTAGAACTTCAGGAAAGTCGGATAAATTTTTAAAACAAAATTAGGAAGAAAAAGGACAAGGATCAAAAAGCAAGAAAAAGATGGCATAGAAAGAGAAAATCGGGTAGATCCAAATGGAGGGGCTTCCTAGGATTGTCAGTGGTTAAATGGAGGGGGTTCCTAGTGGCAGTGGTTAAAAAGAAGTGAAAGGAAAGCAGGAGTTACACTTTTAACATACACAATATCTTGAGTTTCTCTGAAAAATTCTAGAGTTTTATAGTGAAGTTACCGCATAAAGATGAAACCCATATTTGCAATGTTTTGAGATGAATGAAAAACTGCTTTTTAAAAAATATTTTACAAAATACTTCATCTTTACTACACTGAGATACAAAATGTAATTTAAAAGATTAAGAGTTTTTATTCTGACAATATAAAAGTAATATCGTATCTGCAAAATAATGTAAGTTAATCGATGTTAAAACAAAAAAATGTAATTGTTCTATCTACAGAAACAATGAAGGCTACAGGAATACTGCTTCCAGCAACAAATCTCAAACTTATTTGAGTATACAAATAGTCCTTGTTCAGCAGCTGAACAGCAGTTTAGCTACTGTTCATATACAATGGTGCTGAAGAAATAATTATGCAAGCAGTTATTGCAACTTTCATAGGTTTGTAAAGCAAAGGAATTGTGAAATAAAATCATAAAATCATGATGTTTTACTTAGGAATTGCTTTGCTTAATGACCAAGTTGTCATCTAAACTGTGGTTGTTAAACAAGGACTATCTGAATTGCTTAATCTTTTCAGGGGAAAAGACAATACCATACTATTTTTCTCTCTAAGTATGAAATGAGTAACAAGTAGCATCAGTAGCAGTCAATGTAGCTTCTAGGAGGTAAAATGTTCTCATTCTTAGAAGAGTACCCCTTAATTTCAGTAACATTTTCATATTAATGAAATTACTTCAAGTCAGTATATAAAGTTCAGTTTGACCTTATATTACTTTATCCAGTATTAACTTGTTCCAGATTGTGAGAAAAACATATTGAACTATTTATTACTAACAGAAAGCTTCTGAAGATTTTCCCATTCTGTGAATTAAAATCCACATTTCTTGAGGGGACAGGGCCTTAAATATATACAAATATAGGAATCATTAGAAGTCATGTTTTGTGCCAAAAAGGTTCCTCAAAACTCTC
This sequence comes from Oxyrhabdium leporinum, assembly GCA_032468155.1. Taxonomy (NCBI): domain Eukaryota; kingdom Metazoa; phylum Chordata; class Lepidosauria; order Squamata; family Cyclocoridae; genus Oxyrhabdium; species Oxyrhabdium leporinum. The sequence goes on along the minus strand of JANHFL010006832.1, from coordinate 44,604 downwards.
AATCTAGTTTTATCCCTTTTCTAAAGACTAAGACACAACCTGCCAGCATAAGCTACCTCTGTATAGGATCTTCAAATTCTCTGTCATACTTCCTTATCACAATTCTTTCCTCAATTCTCCTAAATTCCCAGATGGCATCTCTTGTTCAAACTGACAGACCAACCATATTTGTGTACCAAAGGGAAGGACAAGAAACAATGGATGGAAGCAAACTCTAAAACCTCTTATTATATCTTGCTTGGAAGCTATTACCATCACACTGATGTAAGAATACACATTTCATGAAGCTGTTCAAAATATGCATTATTATTTCATATTGTAGTCCAAAAATACAAAGAGGATGAGGAAGATATGTCTGTCCAATATTTGAGATCCATCTCAGAATGAGTGCAAGCATAGTGAAAGGAGGAAGAGTTATTCCTTAACACCTTTGGGCTCTTTTAAACAAATTTTCATCTTATTATACAGCCAATTAAAGTAGCCCATTATATGACAGAAGCATCAAAAGTTTCAGAAAATAGGTCTAAAAGAATTGTTTTCAAAATGATGTGCTTGAGAGTAATCCACATTATAAATATGATTTCTACCAGATGGTTCTGAACAAAACGGGGAAAACATTTTCCTAGAAAAAAATCATAAATGCATAGGAAGTTTGGTCCATGCCTCCACTGCTTTTAGTTATTATTGACTTCCATTGGGAAAAATGTGTGCTCTCTCTTTTACCTCTTGAATATGTTAGTATTCTTTCTATTGGTTATATTTCAAACCATCATTAAAAAAATGCCCAGAGGACTGCTATATAACTGGTATAGACAATAAATAAAAGATATTATGAAATAAAATGCAGCAAAATCAATGATTAAAATAATATTCTCAAATGAAAGCATTTTTAAAAGCTTGGAATACATAAGCACAAAAATACACAGAGAATGAAATTATTCTATATATTAATAGAAGATCATCCTCTGCACTAGGAACTTGCTAATCATTTAGACTTTTGCTGCTGAATTTCTAGAGTAAACAATGACATTAGGTAGTCATCTTCTATAAAAAGTATATATAGCATGTCCCATTGGTGAAGCCATTTTTAAATTCTAATATAATTTCAAGGTTATTATCTATTTCAGAACAACATGGAGGGTCAGAGTTCACAGCAGTCAGAATTTACAAACCTCCAATGGGTTTTGATTGACAGCAATCAGCATCTCTTCAGCATCACTGAGGGAACAAAGTACAGGTCAAGACAGCAGGCGATTTCATCTGTCATTTTTAATTATCTAAATGATATTCACAGACAAAACCTTTCCCATCTATCAGGGCATCACATTATCATAGACAATGTTTGTTTAAAGAAGGGACCATAAAATCAAACAATTACGAATGCAGACACCCTTGCTATTGACTGCATAAGTAATCAAGTGAGATTTCCAAAACTCTCTGCTAATGAATGGGTAGGTTGTTGGCTGGAAGTGGCAACTAATAATACAGACAACATTCTAATAATTCTTAGTGATTTTTATTAAATCTATTTACAGTAGTAACGATTTCAAAAAATGACGTCAAGTAAGGTTTCCATAGGAGCCGTATTGATAGCAGTACCCAGCTAAAATACAAGTAGTTAACTCCTGACCTTATAGTAGGACCAACGTTCCCCTGAGAGAGCTGAAATGCTAGCAGTACAATACATCATGAACTAAGCCAACAGCCTCAGGGCCTTGACAACATTACAGCACAGGGAAAGGGTTCCTTCTTCTGCCATTTATAACTATGTAATCTGCAATAATTCAGTGGTGGCCTTGGAAATGAACTCACTTTCATGTTGTTAAATCCGTAAATAAACCATTGTAGGGAACAGAAATATAAATGTAAATATTTAATCGAAGTTGTACATAACATTTGGCACCAACCTAGGTTTCATTATCTAAGAAATTATAAAACTTAAACGTTAAACTGAAGCTGAAAACAATCACATACTTTCTACATTGCTTGCTTCATTATTCTCAAAAGAAATATTCCAGATTTGACACAGAAAAGGAAACTAGAATTACTAAATAACATCAGAACTGGATGTGGAAATCCGCTGTAGATATATTATAGATTATAATAGAACCCACAAGTATACAACAAAGATTCAAAGAAAGATCAGCAGTATTTAAGACACAGTAGAAATTCATAATATTATTGCTATGCATGCACCTCTTAAATTCTAACTCCCATCTCTTCCTACTCCTTAGCCCAATTTCTTACAAATTATTAAGATTTGCTGACAATCTAAGCTACGAAGGTGTCTATTTTGCTCTGTGATTCAGGAGTTTTCTTTAACGCAGGTTCAAATTCCCACTATTATAGATCTATGGCTTGTAAAACTTTGCATGTTTATACAGGAATGAGGCCCACTAAATCCAGAGGAAATTTTTGAAATTCATAAATAGTGACCTGAACACAGAGGGCAAAGATAATGCAAAACCTGTTAGCTAAATGTATTAGCAAATAAAACATTCTCATAACTGTCCTAGTGCTCTTACTCACTAAGACAGCAGAGCATTTCAGGAATGAGCTTGGTTTTTTTAATAATTATCTGACTACTTCTCATTTCCCACTCTACTCTGTTTTCTGCTAAATACACTGAGAAACTAAAAGTAGTATCTCTGCAGAGTTGAAGGGAAAAATGTAACCTGTTAACTGAATAAGTTTTTAAATGAGACTTTTAAAGTCTCAAAGATTTGTTAAAAACAAACCCTCTAGTATATTTAAATAATTATCTGTGAGTGCTCATAATGTTCCATTTGGGAAATTTTGTGTACCATGCTGTAAATGTTTACACTTATATAATAGATTTATATCATAGCATTCCTCAAGTTGGCAGCCTCTAGTTCAGGGGAGTCAAACTCGCGTTATCACAGCGATGTCACATGACATATAGGGACTTTTTTCCCCTTTGCCAGGCGTGGGAGTGGCCAGCACGTGACACATCCAGCCCATGGGCCGGGAGTTTGACAGCCCTGCTCTAGTTTAACTCCCATCATCCCATAAAATGGCCAAAATGACATCACCTGGCAGCTCTAGAAGATTTAAGTATCCCAGATTTTCCAGAACCATGGATTCTGTAATAGTAACATTAAAATGCATCTGAACTGTGCACTCTTCCAAAAAAGAAAAAAAAAGTTTTCAAAACTTTGAGAACTAAAAAGCTTGCAAAATTATTTGGCAGCATTTTTGTTGGACTTTATATAGGTACTGTTGCTGTTGCTAGATTTTTATGCCACGTTTATGCATAATTCAAGGTAGTGAACATACCTAATACTCCTACTTCCTATTTTCCTGGCAACAACAATCCCGTGAGTTGAGATGAACTAAGAAATGAGTGGCCCAAAGTCTCCCCTCAATATAGACTTTTCTCCTCATTAAAAAAAAATATTAATGTTAGTTTCATTTATTTGCACAATCAATGTGGATGCAACTGTCATTGAGGTTACCTTAGTTCCCCAGGATATTCAAGATCAAAACAGCTGCTACTACAACTTCTCCCTCCCTTTCCACTCCTTTATTTATCAAGAATACTTATGTGAATGAAATTTTGGGAATGCAATTTTATAAAGGTCAGTCCTTAGGTTTGCAACAGGCATTTACTTTTTATTTTGTTTTTAAATCAATTTGTTTAACTTTAAAAATTAGTATGGACAAAAGGCCAGGTGGACCATAAGGTCACTTTCAAATAGGTGCATTAGATTAATCTACGTGCTGCACTGGAAGTCCCAGCAGTATAATGTTGATAGCTTATTGCTAAAATTATCAAGATTAGTATTTAGCAATCCATGTGCTTTAACAATGAATTTATGTCCATAATAAACTAACTGAAAACAAAAGCATCCAATTCCCAAGTGTTTTCATATCCACAGCTGCGACATACTCAACCATTAACTAAATTATCCTATATCTGTCAGATATAGAAAACTAAAGGAATAGGTAGTACTGTTCAGAGGTGAAATCTAGCCGGTTTGCACCAGTTCAAGCGAACTGGTAGGGAAAATTTTGATTGGTTCGGAGAACCGGCAAATATCACCTCTGGCTGGCCCC
>JANHFL010006832.1:24045-40427 GCA_032468155.1 Oxyrhabdium leporinum | reverse complement strand
TCACTCTTCATCTCGCCTCCCCACCCCAGCATAGGCTTAGCAGCCTATATAAGTTTACCAAGCAATTAGTCATCACAATGTCTCTGCCTGCCTTCCCATGAGGACGTGTCTGTGCCCCAACTGCTCCTGATCTGCCTGCCTGGGTAAGTAAGCCGCAGCCTGACGCTTGCTTCACTTCCCACCCAGCGCTGCGTCCCCGCGTGGCCTAACTAGCTGCACCGCCCAGGGTCCCCAGAGCTTGCCTGCCGCTTGCTTCACTTCCCATCGGCGCTGCGTTCCCACGTGGCCTAGCTAGCTCCCCCCCCACGGTCCCTGGAGCTTCCCTTCCCTGCCTTCCGTACTGTCTTCCTTCCTTCCCTACACTCTTCCACACGCAGCCCCGCCATGTTTAGCTGCCTTCTTTGCAGGGAAAGGAAGTAGCTTCTTTCCTTCTTCTCTTTGTGGGCAGAAGACTTTTCCCCTCCCACCACCGCCCAGATGCCCTCGCTTTCCCCAAATTTCCCAAGCATTTCTTTGCCTACCTTATTTTCTGTTCCATTGCGTTTCTTTCTCCTTCTCACCAACTTGAGCAGGGAAACGAAAGTTTCCCTTTAAAAAAGTTCAATCAATTTCAACTTCTCGCGAAAGGAAAATAACTTGTGAAGTTGGAATTGATTGAGTGAATTTCAAGAAGGAGAAACGCTATGGAGGACATCTGGGGGGTGGGGGGGTGAAAGCTCCGTGGCATGGGGCTGCAATCGTGAAACGGGCAATGGAGCGTCCGGCGTGAGGGAAGGGGTCTTTTCCTTTTCCCCTACCCCTTGTAGTTCCCTTGGGCCGGCCTCTCCTTTGCAGCGCAGCGGTCCACCCCACTGAGCCAAATGGTGAGCTCCGTGGCGCCTAAGCAGGGGCCAGATTACCACCCTTCCTATCCCCGGAGCTTGCCTGCCTCCGGCAGCCGCTGCCGCCGTAGGGGGCAAGGAGAATCATAAAGGGACAGGCTGTGGCCGCTCCCCGCTCGGTTCTGGCCAGCAAAGAGCCGGCGGCTGCAGGCCCTTCACTCCAGCGAAAAGCGGTGCCAGAAGCCTCCAGCCGCCACCTCTTTGCCGGCACTAGAAGCTCCAGCTGCCACTCCCGGCTCCGTTCCGGCTGGCAAAGAGGTGATGGCTGCAGGCCCTTCGTACCGGCAAAAAGCGGCGCCAGAAGCCTCCAGCCGTCACTCCCAGCTCCGTTCCGGCCGGCAAAGAGGTGATGGCTGCAGGCCCTTTGTGCCAGCAAAAAGAGGCGCCAGAAGCCTCCAGCCACCACCTCTTTGCCTTCTTTTTTTCCGACTAACCTTTTGCCTGCATTCAGCTTGCTGTGAGTGACGTTGAGTTGGCCATGCTCACCCAGTCACATGACCCCCACCAAGCCACGCCCATAGAACCGGTGGTGAAAAAAATTAGATTTCACCTCTGGCATTGTTATAACTTAAAACTCTGAACTGAGGCTTTAGTTTCAGTTTTATATATAATTTAATTTGTTATTGACTTCATAAGTAATCAACTGATAATACTTATATATTCCTTAAATAATTTTTAGAATATTTAATTTGAGAAGTTTTACAAAGGTAAAATAAACAAACAAATTTCTGAACAATGAGCAAAAGCTCAGAAAAGACACTGCTTTTTTAAAAAGATAGGCATATATTTCCTCTAGGAAATACTCTAGACCAGGGTCCCTAAACCCTGGGCTGTGGCCCACTACCAGGCCGCAACCCGTTCACAACTGGGCCACAGAAGCAGTGGGCAAGCAAGCACATGCAGGTTCATTTATGCGAGCAGCGGACACACGTGTCTGCCCCTCGCACAAATGGAACTGTATGCACGTGCGTATGTGCTCAACCACTGCTCACGTGGAACCATTCCCTCCTCCCCGGCCAGTCTTCAAAGCCAGAAAGGCTGGAGACTGGTGTTCTAGACAGTTGCATAACTATGTATCTTAATGGTGGGAACATTCCACAGTGGTTTCTAACACTTAATATTCTCAATTGCTCACTTCCAAAATTATTGATATGATGCATGAGTCTTAAGAGGAAGTAGACGTATTATTATATTCATATGTAATACCTTACTGGACTGAAGGGACAGGTGAACAGCCTGCCAAATTCTAACTGCAGTTTATGTGTGACTGCAGGAAAAAAAAGAAACTTCAAAGAATTACATTAGTATTAGTTGAGTAAAGTCAGGCAGCCTTATATTGATCTCATAGATGAAAAGGATTTCAAATGTGTTTTAAGATATATTTCTGATTTAATCCAACTGAACATTACAGAACATACTCATGAGTAAATGTGATCTGTATTTAGTGCGACATTAAGCTTGTTGTTTGCTGCGAATCAAATGAAAAAAAAATCAGCAATATCTTGTACCGCATTTGGAATTCTGTCAACTGGAAGGTTAAGACCTTTTCCTGCCATTAATATTTTTGGAAGTGAAGCTCCCTCAATATTTTCTAAAAAAACTGGATAGATAACAAAATATCCCTGATAATCTATTTCAGGATTATCAGAGATGATCTTAATGGGTTTTCCCCCTACTCTGAGCCATAATTTCTGCTTTAACACCAATATAATACTAAGACACTATAGAACAGGGGTGTCAAACTCAAGGCCCAGGGGACGGATCCGACCCGCTGGGTACTTAGATCTGACCCGTGGGGCCATCCTGGAAATAACAAAGGATCGGCCCACGGCACCTCTGCTAGAGAAAACTGAGCTCACAATAACCGCGTGCGGCCCTCTTGGGAGCTTGGGAGTCCATTTTCACTGGCAGACCACTGGGGCAATCACGGGCACCCCCCCAACATGAGTGACATCATGCTGGCCATGCCCATCCTGACCACACCCACCCTGGCCCACCGAGATAAACACAACCCTGATGCAGCTCTCAATGAAATCAAGTTTCACACCCCTACTATAGAACATTAATTAATGCTTGCTTTGTCTGTTATCTTTTCCTAGTTTTTTCTCTTATATTACATGTCAAAAGAGGCTTATAGGATAGGGTTCTGTTTGGTTGAAAAAAAGATTCTAAATGCAATGGTACCTTTGTACTCAACTGCTTTGAAACTCATTGAATTTGGTGCTTAATGCATTTTGACATAAAAAAATAGTCCCAGTACCCATTGTTTGTTTGGCACTCAGCACACAAGCTAGAACTTGTTGGTGTCGATGTCAATGTCATTACATTATTACTTATGGGAAAAGTATGTTTGTTACCCATCGCACCCCTCCCAGAATCAATTAATGATGAATAACAAGGTACCACTGTATAATATACACTTATTTGCTTGACTACAAGCTTGCACTAAATACTGTTTGCTCATATCTGCATATTTTTAAAAATGCAAAGATCTCTCCCCTATTAAAAGAGCAGAATCCCTTATAAAGCTAACTTTGGCAAAAAGGTGGCTTCTTTTTAAGAATCATGTGCCAACTCTTTCATTTTAAAATGCTTCTTTGCATTAACATTCTCCAACTGAAGGAGCTCTGCTCTAAATACTAAGGGATAAAGATAGGAGATTGTTGATTTCTTTTAAAGCTGGGACAGGCAGACTATCACATCCTGGCAGATAATTCAGTTTATTTGCAGTAGTTTTTGACTCTTAACAATTAAATAATAAACCTGGAACTAAAAAGAAAAATCTAGCTTTATCTTATTTGCTTATCTTTTCTATTTTCTATTTCTAAAATAGAAATAAAAAATTCTTGCTTTTCATTACATTTGCTGCACCATTCTGCTACAAACATTTAGAGACCTGGTTTATATAACTCCATTATAGATCTACACACTATATGCTGATCATTTATTCTATCTGGTTATAGCAGGTTGCCAGCTCAGCTGGCATTAAATAACTCCTAATGTTTTTTATACAGTGTTTATTTCTCTAAAATGAAAACGACAACAAAAGGTAACCAAAAAAAGGTTACCAAAAATGGTAACATTACAAAGGTATATATTTTCAAGATATAAATACATACAATACACCCAAAGATATATATTGCTTAAATCCTAATTTTATGTTACTTAGATATCAATGTTATGTTATTTAGTTGTCTTATTTTAGGTATTTAGAGTATAATATTTGATCAATATGTCCACTTCTGGCTAGTTGTTTGCTCAAGAGACAAAGTTACAGATACAGAAAGAAATAATGTACTGTTTGTATATTGGGTTTTTATTTTTGTAAGCCACCCAGAGTCAGAGAGTGAGTGGGCGGCCATATAAATTTTAATAAATAAATAAACAAAACAAACAAACAGTTTTCTTCCCTAATCGTAGATATGAAGCATATATTCAAGAAAAGCAACCTTAGCCATACTGGTCTATAGAAAAAACAAAATCCACTCAAAATAATACTAGGCTATATCTTTATTAATAGTAATAAATTAGCACCAAAAGATGAGGTAATTTTAAATTCTCTAGACCTCTTCTTTTGGGCTGTTACAAAAACAGGAAGCGTGAAAAATTCGAAACACTGAGCTGAATGTTTGAAACTTTTAGGCTTGTAATTTCAAGTAAGTCCAATGATGTTTCCTTGTCTCAGATCTGTCAGACAAAGATGACTGTGTATGACACAATGGTAAACCAGAAGATGGGGTAACATAATAGTTTATATTTTCAGAGCTAAGTGGAGCTAAATTTTGCTTCTTTCTCATAATTAAATATAATCTGAGATCAATAAAATATAGAAATTGGATGAAATAGATTTAAAATAGAAAAAAAATTAAATATAACACAACTGATTTTACCACCCCTAGTACAGTCCCAACTTACCTGGCACTTAGAATATGCTAAGTCCTCCTTCTATCTCTGTCATTGATAACATTTTATTCCTGTTTCAGATCACATTTTGCAGGATGACCACCCCGTGTTTAGTTCCTCCCACTCCATAAGTAGAGTGACTGAACACCCCACTCTGGAACACTATCGAGCAGTATATCACAGAATGGATCAAAGAACTGACCCTGAATTAAGCAGTGGTCTTGGCTCTTAAATTTACTTGCTGTTTAATGTATTCCTACTATTTTCATTATGCTGTGTTTTTGCTCTATGAAACATTGACTGAGACCTAAGTCATGCTTTGACCCATTAAGTTCTTTCCAAAGTATCACCTGAGTTTTAAGAATGCTAGTTTACTCTTTCAGGAAAAGTACTGCTTAGATTTGCTGCCCCCTAATTCCATAAAAGCTGTTCAAAGTTGGAGAGCCAACTGTTAGAATCACACTGGCAGATGCAAGTTCCATATGCTCAGGAATCTCTGGATGGAATTCTTATCCATTGCATCTGCATGTCAGCTTGTCTTTGCTGGCCTACTGCTGGCTTTGTTGATAAACCCAACTGCCTATCTGCTGTGTGTCAATTTTCCATGCCCTCTAGTCATGTAGTTAAGACCTCAGGTACTTTTCTCTCACTGAGGAGAAATATATAAGCAAAGTATGCTTTATTATGCATGCATATTGCAGAATGCAACTGTTTTCAATTAATTCAGCACAGGTGATTTGCAGGTATAATATAAATGAGAAATGTTCTGGCACATAGTCAGGAGGTATATCACTCAGTTAAAAAACATCTTCGAGTGTTTTAATCCTAAATAACTATGGAAAGCACTGCTATAGGTAAATTTAGACACACCTGCACATATATAAATCAAAATTTACAACTGGTTTCAAGGTAATTTTTAAAAATGCAAAATACATGCAGTTTTAAGCTTGATATTAATATATTTTATAAAATAATGACATCTATGTGCAATTATGTTTGTATGGCAAAAGGAACATATGGGTTATTTTCTCAACTAGAACTGCAAATGCCACATAAGGTTCTCCTTTGAAATCAAAGGGAATTTTGATAGACATCTGGGTTTTTTTAAAGGAGAAAGCATTAACCACAGCTCTCTGGACCACTACAGATAGTTATTTGGTTGGGTGTGGCATGCTTTCTGATGAGGTTACTTAGTTGGGTAATGAAGCATCTGCAAAAAACCAATCAAATTCAGAGGGCACCAAGGGACCCCTCATTTCAATTCTGAGCTATAAATATTCTCCTCTGTTAATGCTTTCTGTTAAAATAAATGACCAAGCAAAAGGGAATATCTGGGAAATCTAGTAGACTGATGTGATTCTTGTATTTCAATTGTTTTATTGCTTTGAATAATAATAATAATAACAAAACTTTGATATATGTAAGTATTTCAGACACTAAGTTATATCTTAAATGCGGGAGGGGATTCTTCCTCTATGAGACTGAGGACAGTTAGCTACTTCATCTTGCTGCCCACAAAAGGCTGGCTCCATAGTCTAATCTTCCCAAAACTGCTGCTCTTCAGATGTTCAAGGTTCCATTCTGGGAATATAAACCAGAACACCAGCAAGGAGCATCAAGTTGTCATACTGGGAAACATTCTAAGAACATACCACTCTCAAGGCTTTATGAAGCCGAGAAGCCTAGAAAGGCTATACAACATAAATATAGGGTTCAGAATCACCAGATTTAAAAATTTAGGCAAACTTTCAACATATTTGGTATAATAAATGAACCTGGAGAAACCATGAAGGTTATAACAGAATCTTATGCTTAGCCAGTGATTTCAATATTAAGTAAAGAACTATTGTAAATGTCAATGTAGCATTGTAGCACCTACATAGAGCTGTGGTGGTGCAGTGGTGAGAATACAGTACAACAGGCTACTTCTGCTTATTGTCAGATGCCTGCAGTTTGGCAATTCGAATCTCACCAGGCTTAAGCTTGATTCAGCCTTCCATCCTTCTGAGGTCAGTAAAATAAGGACCTAGATTATTGGGGGCAATATGCTGATTCTGTAAACCGCTTAGAGAGGGCTGTAAAGCATTGTGAAATGGTATATAAATCTAAGTGCTATTGCTATTGTATCTCAAATATCATTTCTTAATTAATGGTTGGTATTCAGGCCACAAACCTTTTTCAGAGAGAGTAGCTTTCAATATCCTTGGTTTTGCTCAAATGAAAACTTTATTAATGGATAAAAATAATGACAAAAGGGGAAAAAAAGAAGAAAGTAATATATCAACATATTTGTTCAAGAACCAATTTTTATTCTCCAAACAGCTGGTATACACACACACAATATTTGCTAACCATATGTTACCACCAAAATCAATTAATTTTAAAATGTGACAAGAGATAGTAAATTTTAACAGTAAAAATGGAATGGGCATTTTTAACATACAGTGCAACCCTTCTTCATCTCTATTACTTCTGTTACTTTTAAATAAATTGCATCCTTTAATTGCTGTACTGCAGTCACGGGAATAATCCCACCAGATCTCCGTTTCTCCATTAAATCATATTTGCTTTTATGTACCAAGAGATCAAACTCATTATGTATCTATCCTATACACTCAGCATTAATGGAAAGTGAAAGCCATGAATTTTATGAACCAGTGTTCTTTGTGATTTTTAATGAGGTTTAAGAGGTCCCATTTCAGCAATACTTCAAGTTTTCTCAAGTTCTTACTCCAGGTTTTCCTTTTGGGCACACACATCTTTAGTAGTGCTTATGAGCTGCATCCCTACTTATGTCACTAGTTAATCACCCAAATAACTGAGACAATAGTACAAAAATGTATTTTTCCCATTAATACCCTCCTTGAATCAAGTGTTGGATACATTATTAGCATACTTTTTCTCTTTCCCATTGTCTGCCACAGTGTGGAAAGGTCGATGAAAATACCATCTGAACCCCATGGTCTTGAGCTTTCTACCAGGATTTTCAAAATCTGGAGTAATAATGCTATATAACAGGGGTGTCAAACTCAAGGCCTGTGGAGCCACCCTGGAAACAGAAAAGGACGGGCCCATGGTACCTCTGCCAATGAAAATTGAGCTTAGGAGGGCCTCATGAGCTCCGTTTTCACTGGCAGAGGGTTGTAGGAGGCCGTTGCAGCTGAAAATGGAGCTCTGGAGCCCATTTTCGCTGGCAGAGCACTCGGGCCCCCACAGGTGCCCCTGACACGAGTGACACCAAGCTGGCCATACCCACCCCGGCCTCCCGAGGTCAAACACAACCCTTATGCGGTCCTCAATGAAATTGAGTTTGACAATCTTTACAGTTTCATTTATCCTAACCTCAGGTTTTAGAGACATAGAGAACTCTCAATGGATCTGAAAAGTCTAGGAAGTTGTTCTTCCACACAATCCTAGTAAACATTTTACTTCTTCACAAGACAAGGTGTCCAGCCAAAATTTTAAGTCTTCATAGCAGCAAATCACCAGTTTCCATGATTCTCCCCCTTTGTCTTCTTATAGTACACACTTGCATTCTCTGTGCCCTTCAGTGATTACCATTTTCTCTCCTGTTTTACAGAGTCTCTCTCATTTTCCCCTGAAAACTGAGAGCCTGCTTCATTGGTAACCGACAGAAAATTGTCTCTAAGTTCCAATACTGCAGTATATCTTTTATGTCCCTTGCTTCTAGTTGTAACTTATCCACAGAACTTGCTCTCCTAACTGTCTTCTTTATGAAGAATTGCTTCCATATCTGTTTCTTCTTATTTTAACTTAAAACCTCTTGAATAGCTTTTCTAGTAGTCTTCTGTTCCTCAGTGAACAATATATAATTCTTCCCAGCCTCAGGCTTATCTCATTAGTCTTTTCTAATATCAGATATAATTTCCCCATTCCTCCTTCCTTTTGTGTCAAAATTCATTTTTTATTCAACTTGCAGCTTCTTAAACTGGACGCTTTCAATTTATTGCGTCTTGTAGCTTAGCGTTCTTGCCTTGGGACTTTCTTGTTTCTTGGGGCCTATTCCCAATTGTTCCTGTATGAAATTTCAATCCACAGCCACCTGACAAGTTTTCTGCCCTTCCTGGAAATTGATTTGTGAATGCTTTTTTGGTCATCACAATGCTCAATGTCTTGGTTGTTCCAGTATGGGATACTCTAAGGTTTGATGCCCCCACTGTCCGAGTATTTAATTCAATTTATATGGATCCGCTTGGATCATGCATGTAATGAGTTGTCATCAATATGTTGATGTCACTCAGCTGCTCTATGCCACCTTGGGTCACACTGGAGGTGACACAGAAAGGCTGTCAGGAACTGAATATGGCCATAATGAACAATGACTAAATCTCTCCAAGCCTGAGTTGCTCTACATTAGTTTGCATGATACTGGATATCCAGAAATATTCCCAGGGATATGAGTCCCAGTACTTATTTTGGATGGATTATTTTGTGCTTCTCCTGAAGGAGTTGGTGCATACATTGGGGGTCCCTTCTAGAATGACAGTTATTGCTTCACACAGTGGAAGCTGTGGCCAGGCTGTGGAGTTCATGCCCAACTTTTGCTGGTTTGCCAGCTATGTCTACTTTGGCCAGAATGTCCTGGCATCACTAACTCATATTTTGATCACTACCTTTTCTGGAATACTGTAATATATTTATACTCTATATGGGTCACCCTTCAGGGATAAAGTGAAGCAACAATAGTCCAGAATATAGCAATCTGATAGTTCAATCCTACCAGTGCAGGGTAACACCTCTTAAGTCACCACACTGACTGATAATAGATTTCTAGGCCCAATTCAAAATATTGAACACTGGAAAGATCCTAAGCCAGTTCAAGATATTCCAAAACCTTGCTATCCTAAAACCTGGAAAAACCACACAATGACACAGCAAGCTACTGCCCTATAGCTCTGCTGAGCGTTTGCTATAAACTTCTGGAATGATTAGTTTATAACATATTGATAAGGTTGTCCTTTCTTTCCAGGTTGGGTTTTGCACCAAGACAAGCTACTACAAGCAAGTTCTGGCTCTTACTTCATTTATCGAAACTGGTTTCCAAAAAGGACTAAAAACTTCCATGGCTTTTATTGATTTGACTGCAGCTTATGACATGGCGTGGCTTGATGGTTTGATGCTTGAGATGAAAAAAACTATTCTGTATCTTAAAATAACAAGCCTTCTGAAGAACATGTTTAAAAAAATGATACTTCAAGGTCACTGTAGGACAAGGGTGTCAAACTCGATCATGTCATGTGACATATCGTGATGTTTTTTGCCTTTGCAGAGCTGGGGTGGAAGTGGCCTGCACATGACGCCTGTGGCCCGCAGGCCGCCAGTTTGACACCCCTGCTGTAGGAAGTACCACTAGTAAATCCTTTTTCATGAAGAATGGCTTGCCATAGGATCAGTTCTAATTCCACTCCACTCCTATTTAGCAATAGCACTTAGACTTACTGTATGTACCACTTTACAGTGCTTTACAGGTCTCTCTAAGTGGTTTACAGAGTCAGCATATTGCTCTGGGTCCTCATTTTACCCACCTTAGAAAGATGGAAGGCTGAGTCAACTTTAAGCTTGGTAGGATTTGAACTGCCAAATTGCAGGCAGCTAGCAGTTAGCAGAAGTAGCCTGCAGTACTGCACTCTAACTGCACTCTAACTGCGACACTGTGGCTCTATTTAATGTATATACTAATGATTTACCAGAAACCAACTCTGAAAAAATTTGCTATGCTGATGGTATGGCAATAGCTATCCAAAAAAAGGATTTTGAGGAAGTGGAATACATTCTTACTAAAGATCTGAGGTCACTAAGTCAATATTATGAGAAGTGGAGGCTATGCCCAAATAAAACCAAACTATGCGCCTTCTACCTAAGCAATCATACAGCAAACAAAGAATTAAACCTATTGTTTTATGGATAGAGGACAAAACACAACTGCCATCCAAAATATCTGAGAATAATCCTTGATCAACTCCTTGCATGTGGAAAACATTGAAGTAATGGGACAAAAATTGAAAACCAGAAACAACTTGATTAGAAAAATCACAGGAACAGGTTGGGGAGCATAAGCAAAAAACACTGCATGTAGTGTCACAATCATTAGTATATACTGTCACTGAATATTGAGCACCTGTATGGGGAAAAGCCTGCCATACCAACAAGATTGATGTTTATCTTAATGACATAAGGAGAATAATATCTCATGAATGAAGGCAAATATACATGTCCAGGAATAACGATGCAAGAGCCAATCTAGGTTAGTCACCAGGACCAGATGACTGACCCAGACTGGATCCTGCAGAATAATATCTGGAACCCTTAAATCCATACTACTATGATGGCTCCATTTTTTTTTCTAACATTACCGATCCTCTTCTCAGGTGACTACAACAGACAGTTCAAGAGTGGAATAAGATAACCATGCCATCAACTCCTAGAGATCTTCCAATATATAAAATATTAGACTCTGTACCTCTGACCAGGCTTAAGTCTAGGAAATCAATCTGAGATAACATACTACAGGCAGCCCTTGAGTTACAACCACAATAACCCCAAAATTTGTGTTGCTAAGTGAAACATTTGTTAAGTGTGTTTTTGCCCCATTTACAACTTTTTTTGCGACAGTTGTTAAGTGAATCATTGCATTTGTTAAGTTAGTAATATGGTTGTTAAGTGAATCTGGATTCTCCATTGACTTTGCTTGTCAGAAGGTTGCAAAAGCTGAGCACACGACCCCAGGACACTGCCACAGCCATAGCGTGCCAAGCATCTGACCATGGAGATGCTGCAATGGTTGTAAGTGTGAAAAAACAGTCATAAGTCATGTGCCGTTGTAACTTTGAACAGTCACTAAATGACAGGTTGAGGACTACCTGTACAATCTTACAATGTAGGTGAAGAACGGCAATTAAGATGGGCAACTTTTAATAACCACAACTGAACAGATCATGCAGACCCAACAAAACCACTTTCAGGAATGCAGTTGCCCTGAATAGAATGCAAAGTTCTTTACGTGGGGAATAGCTAAAGCCCGCAATGTGTCTGTGGTGTTCTGGAACAAACTATACGGTATATAATTCAAGAAGGAAATTTCAAGGCACCTGGGATGATCTCAACACAGCCACATCAGAAGCAGTTGGATGGTAGCTTCCTTACATATCAATCCCATTGCAATTCTATGACCTCATATTATGGTGATTTTATTAGGGTTTAAATTTAATTTTTGTCTCCTATATTCCATTATATACTCTTTATTTGTATATCAGTGATTGCATGACCTCTGTAAATACCATAGGCTAAATAATTAAAATAAAATAAATAAAGATACTGGTAATCTACAATCAGATAATCTCTAAAGGATCCTTCTGACTGATCAAATACATATTTCTATTATATGGAACCCATAAAATATCTTTTGATATCTGAAAAGAACTCTTTAAAAATGACTAAATTCTCTAGAACAGGTGTATTACAAGTTTAATTGTAGTAAGTTTACACCATCCATATTTTGTCAAGCTGCTTCAGAATCATGTTTCAGTATTCTACTTTTATCTCACTTCTGGAAGGAAGCATTAAAAGATATTTGCAAATACCTTTAGAGCATCTTTGTTGTTCTATTTTACATGAGCAAATAAACACTGAGCCTGAACAGAAGAAAATCTAGTCTATATTCAAGATGTCAAAATCTACATAAAGAATTCCATTAATAAGACATTTCTGTTTCCCATTGCTTCATCCTTTATTTATTTTCAGAATTTCAATATTATACATCAAAATATCATGGCAAAGACCAAGATAATAGTCTCTAGGATCATTCCCCATGTTTATGATAAATAATACAGAAACTACAGATATTTGTGGAAAGAAAACTGGACTCATTATGTTACATGTACAGGAAGCACAGCATCTATATTGCTTCAGAATCATCGCTGAATGTTAAAATTAATTCAATTAAGTAAATCAACAAATAGCCAAATAATATTTTCATAAGGGGATTAAATAATAGATTTTATAAATAATACAAGCTGAATAATCCTTAGGCAGTAAGGGGGATACAAGGCATCCATAGCAACATTTCCAAAAAATCCAGGTGGTGGCAGATATGATTGGGAATTGTCTATTACTAGTTTCAAAGATCTGCTGGCCTTACACCAGGAAGCAGAAAGTTTGTTTGGAGAAGTTTGTTTAGTTTTTCTTTTTTTAAATCCCCAAATTCATTCCAGTTTTCCATTATGTCTTAAGGAAGATAATTTTACTACACTAGGTCCAGGACTGCCTGCACTTTTTCTTTTTAAAGAAACATACCAGGGAAATAAGAGGGCACTGGGTTCGGCAGATTTAATAGCATCTTCAATCTACCACAGAGCGTGCCTCTTTCCTTTCTAAGGTTAGGCACTGATACAGAGGACCAATGGCGGTGGGAACTTTTACTGTCAGAACCAGAAGGCAAGAATTGGGTCCAAAGAGATGTGTTCTATGATTCAGAATTGCCTAAAGTATCCCATATTCTGCCTCTTATCTAATTACCATATACACCCGCATATAAGCCCATCAGCAGATAAGCCGACCCTCAATTTTTTCACCATGAAAAATATGCTAACCACAGATAAGCTGATCTGTATTTTTTCATAGTATTTTGCTTAAAAATTTGAGGGTCAGCTTATCTGCAGATGGGCTTATTCACGAATATATACAGGAAATACTGGTACTTAAAAAGAAGCATTGCTATGTATATTTGCAGATAAGCCCATCTGTGAATAAGCCAAACCTGATTTTTTGGCACCTAAAAAAGCGCAATATTGTTGATGTAGCAGAGAATAAGAAAATCCTTGTACTACCTCACAGAGGCTGCAAATACTTCCCATTTCTATTCCTTGGGTTTGATGTAATATAGATTTGACTATGGAAATGTCAATTCAGACGTATCAACAAGTGCTGAAACTGTATGTACCATGGTTGCCGCATAAAACACAGGTTTAAAAGGGTGCTACTTCAAGTCTGTGTTGCAAAACAATTTTAAATTTGAATCTTGGAAGAGAGAATACAACAAGCAAAACCCAACAGCAGGCATCGGCAATTAATTTTCCCATTAAAACTAATGTCAATATTGTTAATGTTAATATGGTTAATAAAATCATAGTGGAAGAAGATGGGGCTTTGCCATATTCCTGTACAATGAAAAAGTGAAGCCCCAATTCACCTCCTCCAGCTGTATGCTGCATTGTTTAAGAGCCAAAGAAGAGAGGACGCCCTCCGATATGCT
Source organism: Oxyrhabdium leporinum (assembly GCA_032468155.1). Classification (NCBI taxonomy): domain Eukaryota; kingdom Metazoa; phylum Chordata; class Lepidosauria; order Squamata; family Cyclocoridae; genus Oxyrhabdium; species Oxyrhabdium leporinum. The sequence continues at coordinate 26,372 of JANHFL010006832.1, read as the reverse complement.
AACCACTAGTGTCAGAATGACCAATCCAGGATTGTGCTATAAATTCCAGTTCTCTTGGGTGTGCCACAATGCACATGCAATGCCAGAATATATTGCAATGCTGTTTTCACCACTTTAACCCCCTTGCTTCCCCCACATGTGCTTTCTGTCAACTAGAGAAGCTCTAAAACTCCCTCTTAAGATGAACCTGTTCCCTGGTAATCTAAGTAACTTAACAGGTTAATAGTATGAGATACAGTTAGTCAGATAGTCGGTATCCAAGCCATTTAGAGTTTTAACACATGCTTGGCTCTATAAAACTAAGCAATAAAGGACATAAGAGGATAATGCCATAATTTATAGTGATCAGACTACTTATTCAGAAAGTATAATGTATTTGGGAGAAAAATAGTAAAAGTAAAATAAATCAGTGAATAAAGTATTCTAATTCTGGTTTAGTATAAATTTGCAAGTTGGTATAGAAAAAAATGTATAACCACTACAGACCAATCAGGACATTTATTTTATTATCCCAGTACATCTGTGAAATAAAAATTACATTATTATATAGCACTTTTCCTAGAGACATACGCAGCTACATTTTAAATAAAATTTGGCAATGGATTGCCATAGCAGCTTACTTTATTAAGTGAAAAGTGGGGGGTGGGGGGGAAGAATTTTACTGTATTAAATTTATATGACACCCATCTCACTATCAAGCAACTCTGAGAGGCTTACAATATTCAACACTGCTGTAAGCAATTGCACTGCTACTGTACAAGTTGCACAGGTTCCCACTTTCTTTCCAGTCACAATTCAAGGTGTTGATTATGCTCTTTAAGGACCTATGAGGCAAAGGGCCAGGTTATCTGCAGGCCCATTTCTCTCTCTGAGAACGCTGTGCATGGTGGTGCAGTATATAACCATTGCAAGCTAACTATTAACTACGGCAGACTAATTCAGAACACTGCCAGGAGTTCAATCTTCACAGGCTCAAGGTTGACTCAGCCTTCCATCCTTCCGAGGTCAGTAAAGTGAGGGCCCAGATTGTTGGGGGCAATATGCTGACTCTGTAAATCGCTTAGAGAGGGCTATAAAGCACTGTGAAGCGGTGTATGTCTAAATACTATTCCTATCTACCCTTCCCTTTAAATTGGATTGGGTGTACTTACTCCAGGAGCTATCTCTTAAATGCTATCATCTGCTGGGATCTAGCAATAGCAGACTTCTCCCTGTGGTATGGAGGGCCTTTAAGTGGTAACTAGATCTACTTTGAGGAATAGCCTTCCCCCTGTGGCATGGACGGCCTTTAAGACTTCATTTTTCCCTCCGGATAGGAGTCCGAAGGAAAGAGTGCCAAGCATTTGTGGTTCTGTAATGCATTGTACGACACCTGAGTTTTTATTTTTTTTCTATTTAATTACTTATTTGTTGTCAGCTGACTTACATAGTGTAGGGAATCATAAAAAAAAATATTTTAAATAAATAAATAAGCGTCACTGGATACAGAATTTGTTTGGCAAAATATAAAATGCTGATTATGACTATAAAACTGTATACAGTTTATATTCACACTTGTTGAAAAACACTCTTTCATAGGAATCTTCTCAAGTTTTACGAGTTTCAGGAATGGCACTTGGTTTTGCTACCACTGGCACTATGTCTGAATGGGCATCCCCCTTGTCTGTGAGATGAAGCTGGCTCCATTTTCCTGTATTTTACCTGCACACAAAACCATTCAGGAAGCACTTACTGTGGAAACTGATTAATTTGCTGAGATGGATTTAATTGCTAGTCTTTCTTTATAGTAATATGTTTTCATTATTTAAAAAAAAACTGTTTATGCTCAATTGTAATTTGCTTCCATATTAATTATTTTATTACCATTACCTTGGCTCAATGTCATTATCGTTAGCTATCTTGTGCTCAAATTTAGTGGAATGAGAGGACAGTAATTCAACAAACAGAACTATTTCAGGGAGAAGGTTTGTTCTCAGACAGTTATTTACAAGGACTGTTCAATGTACTCCACAGTTCATGCATAGTTCAGATAGACTCCTTATACTTGCTCCCTGTGAAATCCTATACACAGATTCTTGTAGAAACTCACATTTTATTGAGATGCACTTTTTAAATAGGGATGAATGGATGGATGGATAGAAAGTATGAAGGAGGGGGAGAGAGAGATAGCAAAAGGTGGAGGGAGGAGAGAAAGAAAAAAGAGAGAGAAAGCAAGAAAGCAAGGGAAAGAAGGGAGGGAGGTAGGGAGGGAGGGGGAAGGGGAAGGGGAAGGGGAAGGGGAAGGAAAGGAAAGGAAAGGAAAGGAAAGGAAAGGAAAGGAAAGGAAA
>JANHFL010006832.1:0-20108 GCA_032468155.1 Oxyrhabdium leporinum | reverse complement strand
TCTATCTATCTATCTATCTATCTATCTATCTATCTATCTATCTATCTATCTATCTATCTATCTATCTATCCATCTATTTGCACTAACTGGATCTGAGCAGTCTGTAACTAACCAGGAAAATTATCTTGATGGGGTCATAATGGATTGCTTAATGAAGATGTCAACTGAGCAGCAGCCATGAATAAGAAGAAGTCCATGCTAATGAGCATCAGAAGTGGATAAAAAAAGAATACAACCCACACTGTAATGTCTTTATGTAAATTTGTGATACCCACATCTGGAATACCATGCACAGTTCAAGTCACCACATGTGGAAAAGAAGCTGAGCTAAATTCAAAAGAACAATTAAAATGAAAAGATATTTACAATATTTTGATAAGATATAAGAAAACATTAGAATATTTGGAGCCTGAAGCTTAGAAGAATGGTGAACAATGGTGATTAAGTACCACAAGGCACACATCAAACTGTCTCAAAACACTAGGACCAAGAGTCATCCAATGAGGCCAGATGGAAGAAGATTCAGAACAGACAAAATGAACTTCTTTACACAACACACAATTAACCTATGAAATGTATTGTTAACCTATGAGATGTTGCAGTGATATGAACTATATAGAGTGACTGGCCCAAGATCACTCAACTGGCTTGTGATCAGGTGGGACTAAAACTCACAGACTCCCAATTTTTAGCCTGTTGCCTTTACTACTACACCAAACTGGCTTTCAAATAACTTAGATGGCTTTAAATGGAGATTGGATAAATTCATGAAGAAGTCTATCAAAGGATACCAAGACCAAAGCTACTTCTAGGTTGCGGGCAGCATATCTCCAACTAACATTTGCAAGGAAATAATGATGGCACAGTCATAGTCCGGAGAACTCTTTTTGTTATTTATTTATTATAAATAAATTGTTATTTGTTTATTTCATTTATATGCTGTCCATTAACTATCAAGCAGGTGTGGATGGCATATACATTTATTAAATAATACAAATATGATTTTATGTGCTTTCTAAACTCTCACATTATTTTTAATGCTATTATGATTCATCCCACAGTCAGACAGATGTTTAGACTGGATTTGGCATTTTTATCCCTCTTCAAGTCCTTCCCAAGGACCTGGATAGGCAGATGTTATTGTTTGATTAGGCTAAAGGTTATTATTGTTATAGTTGATTGCATAGTCATTATTATTAATAATAGTGATAATAAATAAAACAACATCTTCTTTCCTCCTCCTTCAGAACAGACAGTAAATGTATCAATCACATTCAACTAAAACCAGCATAAATTTTTGGAATGTATGCAAAATATTGTTATGATCACACACAAAATAAAGCTATGCAAGATAAATGTTTACCAAGATCATATGCATAAGAAATCTATCCACTTGATGAATAAAAATCATTACAATCATCTTGGTTTTCTTGAGAAACTTTGCCAATCATTTTGCCAATTATTGTTCAACAAGTCACCAAAAATATAGCAACAAAAGATAGGGACCTTAGCAAAGAAGGATAGAAAACTCAGAGGCGGGGACAAGTCTTATCTTATTTGTAATATAGTATAACAAATTTATTAGGACACCTGAATTCAGCCCTTTGTTTATATAACTTAAAAATATAACTTAAAGTAGTATTTTCTGCTGGATGCAAAGTCTAATGTATAGGTATAGAAATTATTTTCAAAGAAGCAAAGTTTATGATAAAATAGATTTTCATATTTTGCTTATACTGAAAAAATATGTTGATTCTGATCCAAATGAGATTCTACTAGGAATCTTGTGTCAGAACAACAGGAAAACACATGGCTGATGCATAACATTTATCAAGATAATGTCTTCAATAGATACTACTAAAAGAAATTTGGAGGAACACTACACTGTTTATCTAAAATGTTAAAGACATGCTGTCTTTTAAAGGAATATAAATATCACAATGAATACAACAGTTGAAGCAATAGTGCTGAAAAACTACAATAGGAGGAAAAAAATGAAAATCTACATGTGAACAAGATTAAAAAAAAAAAATTCCCCACAAAATAGTTAATATTTAAATATATCCAGACATTTTGGGAAACCGACAGCTATTGCACAACATAATACAACTAATGTTCTGAGTTTTAAATGATTACAGTACAAATAATGCTTGTCCTCCCTTTCTCATTAACATTCTCTCAACCATTCACTTAAAAAAAAGAATCTGTAAAACAAACCCTCACAGTATAGACTCTAATAGTAATAGCAATATCCAAATATTTGACAGGTGTCATATCTTGCTACTAAACTTATAAGCTGTAAACCGCCCCGAGTCTTCGGAATGGGGCGGTATATAAATGTAAAAATAAATAAAAAAAAATAAATAAACATGTTAAACTATTTATTTGTTTGTTTGCAAAGCCATTGCTTTTACCTGTAAAATGTGACTTCCCAAATGTGACTCAAATACGTCAGTGGCAACGGCACTGGGGCTTCTCCTGCGCTGGGCACCTATAACTGAATAAAAAAGGGATTATGTTGCAATCTCTGCACATTTAGTCACAATGCATCCCAATTTAGATTATTATTATTATTATTATTCATTAATATTTTCTACAATATTAACATTTGAAAAATTATAATTAGGGAAAAATTATAATTCTATGAAGAACAAAGGAACCCTAATTCTCCACTTTATTTCTTTATGTGGAAGATTGTATTCAAAGGTTGTTCAATATTCCAGACACAGTTCACTTACACATGTACCTCCATAATCAAAATCAGTTTATACAAGATCCAGAATTTACCTAACTTGATACAAAGTTGGGCGAATATACTCAAGCATATATATTTTTCCTGTTGTTATATTGATCAGTTATAGAACAGCAGAAGAGAAACCGAGAATCTTGAAACTATAAGCATCTTTCCTTGGTTGAACAATATACCCACCTACGAAAAAAAAATAACAAAAAAAAACCCTGAAGTTTTTTATTAGGTTGATTCTATCAAATGAGTTTTGAAGAAAAAAAATAGAACTCAGAAAATTATAACCTTGAAAATTTGATAAAAATATATTCTATAAAACAGCTTCAAGCTTTGTTTGAAGTAGTTCACTTCAATGATAGCACTGTCAAAAATAGTTTTAGGACTACAGGAAATAAAAATATAGAACAAATCCAAACAATACTACTGATAGAAGAGAATATTTGTAGCTCTAATGTTTCAGAAAACGTTACCAAACTAGGTAATATCTTCAGTGCAAATAGTGTGGTTAATGTTTAGTAAGTCAATATCAAATATTTCATATATTAAAATAAAAAAGGAATGTGTCCAATCTTCCAAGCTAAATCTTAGGAACATTAAATATATGGTTCTTACATGGGAAATGTCAGTCCAATGTATGTGAAATTATCAATTCCTCGTTTACAATATGATCACAATAAGAATTCTTCTGTTGCTTTTGGCAACACCAAATGTGTGCCAATGCATGTCATTTGTTTTTCTTCTGGTATGGATTAAGTTATAAAATTCACTTGTATTTTTTTAAAAAAAATCCTTTGTTATGATTTTATCCTTTGTTGTGATTTTATCTCTCCTATGGCTGCAATTTAAATGTTGTTTTAGTAAACCTTAAAGTACAATTGAGAATGCACCATCTTTTTCCCTAATTTGGGTGAAACTCTTTATTGCAGCCTTATATTGTATTTTTGAAGATCAGCTACTGCCTCTCCTGTGCAAATGAGACAACAAAGACTTGATGGGAAGATAAGTTTTGGGAAAAATAAAATTATCTACATTCCTTTTTTAAGCAACTTCGGTTCACCAAATGCTTTCTCTCCTGGCAAAGAGCTATGCTTACAAAATAAAATAAAACAAAGCACAAATGCATGTTGGGCATGGCAGGAAGATAAATGCTTCCACAGTTTCTCAAAGGAAAGTCTTTTTCTTAACAGAGACAGTGGACTGATACTGAAAATGCCCAGTGGAACAGGTTTTCTCATAATATCTTCCCTTGGAATGCAATTGAAATGTGGGAAACTAGAAAGATGGCAGGCCGCTAGAGAATTGACTATACAATGAAGGAAAGGACATATATACACACACACACGCACGCACGCACACACACACACATACACCATTTGGTCATCTAATGCAAGAACGTAGCACTTGGAGTTTTGCCAAAAGCTGTTCTCCTTTGAAATAATTTCTAAAGCAAATTCTCTTTCATCAAGCTGAATGAGAAATGACGGGAAAAAATGCAGAATGTCTCTGCCAAGCACTACTATATGTCTGAAGCCTAGGCTTCATGGAGCTGTAACAAAGTTGTGATAGTAGGTTAGAAAACAATACAATGTCTTCCCTGTGCCTCAAATTTCCTCTGTTCAAGTCCATCTTTTCTGCAGTTGGTTTGCACAAAGTACATTGAGATGGCTACTGAAACTGTTTCTTAGATGCTATGGAACATCTTCCAAAACATTTCCTTCCACACATTCCTTACTTAGTTTCCTAAAATTGTTACTTGGGGGGGGGGGGCGAGAAAATTAATCAAAAGCAGGTACTGCCAATTTCACAAAGGATCAAACAGTTCTAAAAGTATAAATCTATTACAATATATCACTAATATATCTAACAATGCTAAAGAATATACACAAATGAACCATGTTACAATCATATGTCTTGGTTTATTGTAATGAAAGAGTTTCACATTATATAGTACAAATAGCCACTGGGGTCAGCAAAAACAGCTTTTCTTATTAGGCAGATACATGCTGAAATGTAAAGATTATAATACTAATATATGCAGCTATACACTATACGCATGAAGTAATATATAGCAGTGCAGTATCTTCCTATCTCCAGAAACAAAATTAGATATCACAAAAAAAGCTTCTCTTTTGCCTGTCAATATCAGCAAAGATAATACTTTTAATATGGAACTCAAACACATGTGTGGCCTTCCAATTCAATGCAGGAGAATTGTTAGTACATTAACTGGTCCTTTCTTGCCAATAAACAGATACAATCTTGTAAACAAGAGAGCTCAGAATATATGCTCTCATGCCTGCAAGAAATTGTTAGATTGGAATAAATCGTCTATATCTGCAAGTTTACTACATTATTGGAAGAAATATTTTTGCAAAAACTCTTATTTTAGTGAACCCAGTATGAACCCAACACTCATTACTTAATGGCAAGCACAACAGAAATGTACTTCGGCCAATCTGTTCAGGAGCTGCTACTGAAAGCGTGGGTTTCTTTTCTGGAATTGGCCTGATCATTGAGCAATCTAGTGAGAATAAATTCTAGAGAAATGATTTGTAAGGGGCATTTGCATTATTAGTGCTGAAAGACATATGACGTCCACTAAGAGTAGACAAGGGATATTGGTTTGGAAATGTAGCATTTTGGATATTCCTTTTAATTTCTTTGCAGGAAACACTGCACTTTTTATATTGAGCAACAAATTTCCTGCTGACGTAATGTATTACCCTAAAATTTAAGAGAAACCGAATGCTCTAAATCCAACACTTTGTCATCTTGATTTCAGAAAGAAAAACACGGTGATATATAGAACCAGCCTTGACTGTATTTCTTGTTATTTGCTATATGGGTCATTTATTAACATAATGATAAAAGTATTTTTTTTTTAATGATGCCAAAAGCTTTGATTTTATGCAACACTAAAGAGAGGTCAACCAGTTTCCAATGACCTGAAAGATGATTCCATTCCTGTGATATTAAATATGTTTACAAAACATTAAGATATTTAAATTTTAATATCTGTAGCAGCGAAGGCTTGGACAACGAGTAAGAAAAGAACACACAGTTATAGCTAATTGGTTAAAAAGAGATCTGGCCTGAGGCAAACTGAGCTGTGATTGGTGGCTGTGAATGAAAAGGGGGAGTTTCCTTGTTTCCCGTTTTTTTTCCTCTGGGTGCTGAATGTGCTCTTTGTAATTTACCTCATGATGTTCCTGCTGTGTTGATTTAGCTGATGATTCTCCTGTTTGCCTATCTTATTTAATGTAAATATATTTATTTATATAAGACTGCAAGTTCATGTTGGCATCTCTGACTCGATTTGGACACCTGCTACGCAATTCCCAGACACATTATTAGGTGCAAAAAACAAAATAAAACACCAGGACATAGCACTAGTGCAGAGGAAAACTCTGAAATCTCAGAGCCCAAGTCAACGTTTCATCCAGCCAAAAGAGTATAGTTGGATCGGAGACACCGAGAAGCACCAGAGAGACAAGGCATGGAAGAGTTTTTAATGTTTTTTCACCTTTAAAAATTAATTTGACTGAATCCCAGAGGGATTCTTTTCTAAGCATATATAAATTTATAATATGGTTTACTTGGAAGTAAACCTTTCTGAGCTCAACATTATATACTTTTGATATGCAATGATCATGGAGAAGACAGAGCAAATGGGTGAGGAAAAAGAGAAGGCAAAACTAATCCAGATCAGGAAGCATACATATATGAGACAAACCTGACTGCCTATGAAGTTCGCTCTCCTGTCTATAAAAATATTAAAACACATCCCTACATAAATGTTTTAACTGTTTACTCCAGTCCTGGTGAAATGAACCGTAACCGCACAGCATATTACATTCAATTAAATAGAATTGCCAGAAAATAATTTGTGTTGGTATGCGGCGGTGCTGGAAGACAACAAATGGCATTTTTCCCTACTTAAGATCTTTCTCCATGAACCCAAATCCACATAATCAAGCATAAAACAAACATGGTCAAGAAAATCCTTTCTTCTTTTGGTTTGTTGAAAAAAGCTCCCAGCTCTCAGTTTAAGTTGCCTGTGGAAACTGCATATTTGCTTAGGAAAGCTTTCTCTGCTCTCATACAACAGTGTACAGGGAAAAGGGAAAGGATATTAACATCAAGTCAGAGTGCCACTATATAGCATCAGACTGCACTAGCTTGTAAAGAAAAAAGTCTAAATCTGTTGTCTTGGTTTTTTTTCTTGATCCCTAAGGTTCGTGTTTATGACATTTGTAACATCTGCTACAAATGCTGAGGTAAGTCAGGCACAACCTTATTACTTCCAATCTAATGCTCCATTCATCCACAGGGCTTTTGTATGCCACAAGTATGTCAAAAACTGCAGGATCTACATGAAGCAGGATACAATACATGCATTCCTGAAATATACTGCACTGTTTGTTAGTGAAACAATGTTATTGCCAGCAGACTTTTTAAATATTAGTGTAAGATTTTTTAAAAATATATATATATTTCTACTGAAAATCCTCATAATACTTTGGAAACTACTACCTCAGCAATTTTTAACACCCATACTTTTCCGTTGTTTAGCACGGTCATGCGCGCGCGCGCACACACACACACACAGAGTCTTCTTTTGGGTCTGCATGTTCCAAAAGCAACATACATACGTATTTAAAACAAAGCACAAATGTAACCGGGAGTTAAATGGAGAATTTGCAAATCCATATATTAAGAGAATTTACAAGAGAATTAAAATTTACAAGACTAGAACAAGTCAAATAGTGAGCAGAGTGAACAAAGAGAATAGCCACATAACTCAGAGAACGATAGTAGATGGAATAGTCAACTTTAACTCAAATAAGAAGTCATCTGAAAACAGGAAATAAGAAAAAGCATAGAAACACAGCCTATGGCTGAACATTAGACATTTCTGTCTTAAGTTAAATATAAATACAGAGAAAGTCTTATTTCAACAAATAAACCAAAACTTTGTCTTTTATAGCCATAATTTGCCCTTGACTCAATGAATGACAGAGCTATCAAGGCTATCCATATTTTTTTCCCATTATAGCATTTGGCTTCATTTATTGCAAAATATCTATACATATTAAATTCAAATTGGACATGAATCCAAAACAGCATTTACTGTGGATTGTCTTGATATAGATAATTTTGATTTTTAGAGATCTAGATTTTTAGAAAAAAAGACAAAACGGATAGACAAACCCTAAGTAAGTTTGCTCATTTTTATCAGAACAAATATGAAGGACTGTCTTGCCCAACTGATCATTCACATCTAGTCTTTATTTTTGTTTTCTAGAAAGTAATGTTTCACTTCTGCTTAAATGGAGTCAAGTTATCTGAAGGAGTGGCTATCTCTCATGGTTTTTGCCCATGTGGATAATGTTGCCCATGTTGAATTTAACATATATAGATATTTTGCAATGAGCCAGAGTTGGTCCATCTCAATTAAACAATGCTTTTATCAGGACCCAGAAAGATACATTTTTTTATTGACGCACCTTCTCTCTGGAATGATATCCACCTAGAGATATGTGTAGCTCCTGTAAAAACTTGATTATTCTCTCAGGCCCCTGTGGAGGGTGCATATGGGGCCCTGGTTGATTGTTTGATGTGTGATTTGTCTAGACACTAAGATTTTTACATTTTAATTGTACATCATCCAGAATTGAAGTTGTGCATCTAATCAAACATTCTACCAATGACTATAGAACAGTTCTATAGAAATTGGCATATTATCCTATGCATGCAATATTATTTTTACATCTATTTTTAATTTCTTACACAAAGCTTTAGCATGAAATAGTATTAATTTAATCTTTTAATTGACTACTCTTGATGGATTATTTATGGCTCTGCAACAAAAATAAAGCCCTTCTCTTTTTCTACAACTACTTTGACAATACTTCCCCAGCAGCAGTTCAAAAGCATTCTTTTTAATAGATTACAGGTTCATAGAATTTCATAGCCAGCTTTTTTTTTTGGGGGGGGGGGAGAATATGTGCCATCAAGTCATTGTCTATTCTTACAGAACACATGGACAGATCATCTTCATGATGATCTGTCGCTAAATTGATATTTCAGCAATTCCAACACAGTGTTCATTGCTACTACAACCAGCTCTAGCCACATTGTTGTTGATCTTCCTTTTCTCTTTCCTTCCACCTGTCTCAGTATTAGAGCCTTTTCCAGAGAGATGGGTCTTTACATAATGGGTGTTTAGGATAATTCGAACCTGGTCATCTGTGCCTTGAATGAGTGGGTTGATTTGTTTGATGATTTATCACTTTGTTTCTTCATTGGCTGTCCACAATATGTTCAAGAATGTTCTCGAACACCAACATTCAAAAGTGTCAATGCTCTTCCTGTGTCGTTTCTTTGAAATCTAACTATTAATTTCATAGAGTGCCACAGGGAATGCCATGGCTTGCACAATCTGATCTTTGAAGGTATAGCCATATCAGCATTTGAATCTTTTCCAAGGCTTTAATGGCTGTTCTATCAGGTGTTAGACTGTGGTTCATTTCTTGACTGCTTCTTTTTTACTGTTGATGGTTGATTCTAAAAGGCAGAAGCAATCCACCACTTTGTCATCTTCACAGTCATTTCTAAGGCTGGTTCTTCTATTACATAAGTGCAACCAAGATGCACTCGAGCTGGGGAGCAGGTTATATTTTAGGTAGCAGTCAGTATAACTGAACTTAATTTCTGTAAAATTTTACTAATTTTCTAACTTTATTTAAGTAACTTTACTAGCTCTTTCCATTACATTCATGCAGTCATTTTCCACTTACAGTGGATGAATGTGAAGATCCCCTATATTTGCATTTAAAATTGCTGATCGTCAACTCTCATATCTATTCACAACTTGCAGTTATAGGATTCCATCAACAGCAGCTACCATGGCCAATGGCCTATGGAATTGTAAACACTTCAACATCTGAAAGGATAAAAGTTGACATACTGATCTGGGTTTCATAAATCCAGATAGCCACTAGGTGAGAGCAGAGAGAAACAGAAATCTGTTTTCTGCCATTGAGTAATTATCTTCTTTTGGCAACACAGATCTCAAATGTCTAGACAAAAGTCTCTCATTCATTGGAACATGATTTCAATGCAGCAAAACAAGATATGAGTTACATATAAATTTGGTGGCTGCAAAGTATTTCATTTTTTTTTAAGTTTTGGAATATGTGAACCCAAGAAGTCTAAACCTGAGGGAAAGTCTAAAAATTGTCAAATGGGGAGCAATGCTAACAATTGCTAATACATTAAATACGAGCAACAGCCCTTTTATTTAATGTATTAGAGTGCAAAAGGAGAAAATGTCCATCACCCAAGCCATACATTTTTAGTCAAAACTCCAAGGATTTTTTTTTAGCCCCCATACTCGGATATGCTCTGCTTTTAGATCCCCATTTGATCGAAACAATTAGAATGCTAAACAGTTTCACTTATATTAGACATAATACAAATAAATCAATACTCATATTCATCAGCAAAGTAAAGCCTTCCCTTCTCTCCTATGCAAGTAAATACCAGAAAGTAAACTGGTTCTAGTATAAGCCTCTCTCCAATGTGTATTCAATATATCTTCAGGGAAAATACGGTGCTGTCATTAAGCTTTTGGATAAAGTTAAGTCTACATTCATACATTCCGATGAACCATGTATTTTACAGTGTGTTTGTGTACCCATGTCCTATGGTTTGTGTACCCATGTCCTATGGTTTGTAAACTATAGTGATTTAATATGAAATTTGAACTGAGCCCCTTGCACCTTATTTAATAAACCACAGATAAGCAAACTATAACTCTATAAACTATATGTCTATAAAATCAAACTATGACAGTATTTCTCAATCACAGCAAGTGTAAGATGCATACTGGCTGAAGAATTCTGGGAGTTGAAGTTCACAAAAAAGTTGCTGAGGTTGCTCAGAAACATTGACTTAGAATAAACATTACACTAGTTAAACATCCATTCTTTAGTTGGTCATTCCATATAGTACCATGTATTTGAGCTGCTTTTCAGACACTTTCACTGAATTCTATGCATTTATCCCGCCGTTTGTGAACTATAAATACTATATACAAATACATACACACACACACACCTATGTAGAACTCTCTCTAAGATATCTGGTTCATTTTATTTTGTTTTATTTTATTTATCATGATGAGCTGTAGTTTTTGTAAGCCCATCTGGACAACAGACGTGGTATTTAACAGCTACAGTTCTTCTGATTATACAATAGTGAATATTTTGAACAAGTACAATAAGTTGTCTTTTTGGCCTTTGGTAATATAGAGCCTTCTATAAGGTTTTCTTAGAGATGTTCTCTCAAGCAGCACCCCTGCTCAAAAAGTGATTTAAGATTTCACCCATACTGAGTTTTGGAAGCTTTCAGCAAGGAGTATAAAATCTGCATTAGTCAAATACTAAGCTTGACAAGCCTCTACTGAGTCCATTAAAAAAAGGAAAAGTGCATGAATTTCAAGCTTGGAAGCCTCTAATTACTACATACTTAAATTTTTAACTAGCAAGCCCTGATAAATTGCTACACTAACACTAGGAAAGATTATCTACTTGATCTTTGCTGGTGAGTCTAAACTAGGAATGCTGTTCCTGGTAATACAGCCTTCCAACTTTCAGGGAATAAATTTCGAACCTATTTCTATGAAGTATATAAGATTTATTTAGACTAATGGAAAAAGCTATTTGACACTTTAGCTGGGAAATGATACTACACGTATCCCTAAAAACAGAGACAGAACTATAGTTATACTGTTGATTAGACCGTAACCGATTTAGCTACTAGTGACACATGGACACACCTGCTTGAACATTCCTTGGAATGGAAATTATATGTAAAAAGCAAGTGAATGTTTTTTACATATATCAAGAGATAATACTGATATGTATTAGAGGTCTTTGTCGTAAATAGTTGTGTCCTAGACTCAATTTCTACAAAGTGGTGCCCATACAGGTACAGTTGCCATAATTCCCAGCAAACATGATCTGTGTGGGAATTATGGAAGTTGGAGTCCAATGCATCAGAAGAGTTCAGGCTAAAAAAGCTAGTAGCATATTACATTTATTTGTTATTAAAACATATCACATTGGAAGAGTTCTTTATAGAAAGATGTAACTCATTGCATTATATGAAGAAACCCTTGTGGAATCTGCTTATATTACAATTATATGGACATAAGAGATCAAATGCATTAATACCAAGAGGTGTATTCATAAGCACCACTTGAATATATGTATTTTGCACCTTCAAGTTACTGTTGACTCCTGGCAACTGCAGTTTTCTTGGCAATGATTTTGGAAGTTGTTTACCACTTTCTGCTTTCTACAGCTGAGACAGAGTGTGACCGGCCCAAGAACACACAGCTGGCTTTTGTTCCTAAAGTGGGATTGGAATTCATGGTCTCTCAATTTTTAATCCTGTGCCTTTACCTCTACACCAAACTAGCTCTCAAGCACCACTTGTACTCACTTAAAATGGTAGAGGCCGTCAACACAGTACACAAGTAAGAAACATAATACAGCTTTTCTGCCAATTTACTGTTAAAGATTACATATGTTCCTCATGAAAACTGTTTTGTCATTTAAATATTCATATTTAATGCAACTTATACCATATAGGAGTAGACTTTTCATGTCAATATGAGTATGGGCTATCTAGCTACAAACTTCTACAGATATGAAATTTTTAAAGAAGTCCTCTGGAAATGGCCTGAGGTAATTTCAAAGTTAACAGACCCTATCCCACCAGAGCTCATTACAGTGAATTTTATAACAAAGTACCCTCTACTTAATTTTCAGAGTTTAGCCAAGCATACCAGAAATGCATCTACATTAAGTACAATTAATGGTATAATAAAAGCAGTGGAGGCTGTTTAACACTCAGGAACCAGCAGTAAACAGTGGCTTCATGTTCTCTAACAGTCAGTGATGTGTCAAAGTGCCAAAAGTAAAATATTTCTTCTGCTTTGAGAGAAATGGAACATTTCCTATTGAAGAGAAAAGGCTGGAATTATCTAAATAATATATTTTCTAGTTATGTCAGCAGCACTGTTTATTCTAAGATATAAAATGATAAACCCCTATTCCCTTCACTGAGGAAAAAAATGGAAGCAGTTTCAATTTAATAAAAAGTAAAACAAAACAAGCAGAAATAAACACAGAACATGATACTGCAGTTCAGGGTTCAATCAAAGGAAAAGGAGTACAAAAGTATTAGGCTGGATAGTCATACGAACTTACACAAGGAGGGCGGAAATTATGTGTGTCATGATGTAATCACACAAATGCTATCACATCGTGTTCAAATACAGGTAGTCCTTATTTAAGCAACTGCCTTGGATAGTGACCATTCACATACAATGATAATAAATGGTAGTAAAAAAAATATTTTTCAACCAATGTGTGCACTTCCACATTTCTTCACAAGAACAACACATGTTGGAGTAAGAGTAACAATATTGCTGCATAGGAGAACTTCTCTCTCTCTCTCTCTCTCTCTCACATACACACACACACACTGTCACGTGATTTACTTAGTCACCATCTCACCGGAACCAACTGTGGTCACTTAAACAAGGACTATCTGTATGTAATTATAGCACCCGCATCACTGTGGCATCATTCCGATTTCTCCTATGTGCAGGGTTTGGCTTCAAAGGAAAAAAGCCATTTTGGAATGCCACTTGTCAGTACAGAAGAAAGTGCTGCAACAGCACCCATGTTAGAAAGCACTGTGGATTAACTTCAAGAAACACTGAACATCAGTTGCTAGCCTAGTCTGGCGAGAGCCCTGCAGAAGATGGTCCATAGAGAGTAGAAGGAGGACCATTTGGGGCTCTGGCATCTTGAAGGTACTAGAAATAAGAAAAGATGCCCCATCACCATTCTTGTTTTATCAAACTGTATCTCTTAACTGGACTCTGCATGTGTATCACCAATGCACAGGCTCCGGAAAAGAAAAACTCCAGATCATGTAATGGTATATGGCCGGGGTCCCTAAACTTGGCAAGTTATGGACTTCAACTCCCAGAATTCCCCATGTACGAGTCTTAAAGTTGCCAAGGGCCCTGGTCTACAGTCTTTGCTGATTAACCAACACAATGATTATTGGGGTGTGGCTTGTCTGTGGAATTTCTTGGGATCCTTCCAGTCAGCTAGCCTGCAATTAACCTTTCTGGGATTTTGTATTATTTGTTTATTTTATATATTTCTTCAACTTAGATGCTGCCTAAATTGTCAAGACTGACCTGGACTGAAGTACAATTTTGCATAGTGAAGTGTCATGTGGAATGTTTTTTACAAACTACTGTGTTTCTCAATACACACGACCCACCTTGAAAAGAGGCCCTATCACCTTTTTGAGCACATGTGATCAAATTAACCCACAAAGTTAGCCCTAATTAAGACCAAGGCGTACAGGTAATAAATAAGCTGGGGTGGGAATGGGGGTGGTGGAGTTGCCTACTTACCAGGCCTCGCACACCCCGACACCTGCCTTGCTTTCTTCTGTGGCCGCTTCTTCAGCAGCTGCTTGCTGCCGCTCACACGCGTCACTCCCGGCCTCCATTTCGCAGTCAGTCTTCCGGAAAGCCCTCTGCAGCTGTGAAATGGGCTCCGGATGGACGCACACGGCAACCCCAGTCTTCCGGAAAGCCCTCTACAGCCGATAATAGAGCTACGATTGATCCGGAGCTCTGTTATCAGCTGCAGATGCCTTCTGGAAAGCCTTCTGCAGCTGATAATAGAACTCCGGATTGATGCCTATCAGCTGCAGATGCCTTTCAGTAGGCATCTGAAGTCAAAATGGAGGCCAGGGCGATGCGTGCGAGTGACAGCAAGCAGCTGCAGAAGAAGAGGGGCCAGCAGCGGGCTCCTGCTGTGCGGGGCTGTCGTTGCCACTGCCACGAGGTGAGTCAAAAATTAGAACCCTCCAAAAAGAAGGCCTAGCCATTTTTCCGGGGGGGTCAAAAGAAAATAAGAACCAGCCTTCTTTTTGGAGAAACATGGTAGAAGAAGACTGGGATAGCCTCATTATTTTCTAAATGTTAAACTGAACCAGATCCAGAGGAATCTGAACAGGGGGATGACACCTGGAAGACAAAGGACACCATTAGATACCTCCTGGGTCCCGCTCGCCCCCCGCCCGGTTTACCCAGGTTGTGTTCATGGAACAGTTTCACCAACCGAGCTCTTATTTCCTCTTCCTTTACCCACAAGTCTTCTGACAGAGGGTACCCTTTCCACTGCACCAAATACTGTACCCAGCCCCTATGCCTACAGGACTCTAGTATTTGTTCCACCTCGTAGTGAAGTTCCCCTCCCACTTAGATGGGTGGAGGCGCCTGGCTTGGGGGCATTGTATGTCTGCCATTCTCACCAGACATAATAGGCTACTGTGGAATACTGGATGGGTCTTACCGAAGAGTCGGGGCAGTTTGAGCTCCAGCGTAATGGGATTGATGACCCGTACAATTGGGAAGGGCCCTAGGAACTTTGGGGCTAGTTTCCGACTGGATACCTTGAGCCTAAGATACTTTGTGCAGAGGTACACTTGCTCTCCTACTTTAAATGGGGCCTGTGGACTATGTTTCCTGTCTACTTGCCCTTTATAGGCTTCTACCGCTTTTCATAGGGTCTCCCTAAGGTGGTCCCACACCCTCCTCATGCCTGCAATCCAGTCACTCAGGCCCACTTTGGCCAGGGCTTCTTGAAGGCACTTGGGTATCAGGACAAACTCGGCTCCAGTCACAATTTGGAAGGGAGTGAACCCAGTGCTGCTGTGCACCACGTTGTTATAGGCCACCTCGGCAAATGGTAATAATTTGGCCCAGTCAGTTTGTTGGCACTTAACATAGCAGTGTAGGTACTGTTCCACCATTGCATTGGTCCTCTTGGCCGCCCCATTGGTAGCAGGGTGGAATGCAGAACTGAGGCCTTGGGAGGACCCACCATCTTCAAAACCCCCAGCCAGAACCTCGCCGTAAACTGCACCTCCTGGTTGGAGATAATTCTTCTTGGCACTCCGTGTAGCCGATAAATGTGGGCATTAAACAGCTTTGCTAACTTTTGAGCTGATGGGAGGTCGAGATAAGCCACAAAGTGGGCTTGCTTCGAGAAAAGGTCGACCACGGCTGGGGCTTGCCACCGGCTGCAACAGGCCGGGAGGCTTCCCCAGTCACTTTTTCAAGATGGTACAGACGGTGTAGTTCTGTACATAGTCCTCTAGGTCCCTTTTCATCCATGGCCACCAAAATTGTCGGTTCGTCAAATGGAGGGTTTTCAAGAATCCAAAATGCCCAGCAGTCCAGGTATCGCAGCATTTCTGTAACATGGTCATGCGTTGGGAGCCAGGAACATATATTTTCAACCTTTCCAAGGCAGGCTGTCGCGCTATGTGAGCAGCCACTGGTTTTCCTGGAAGCAGAGGTCGGTGAGCAAGGCTATTTGTAGGGAACGGGTGATATTGTCCACCTCCTTCCCACGTGAGACCATACACTGGGCCCAATCACCCAAATGTGCCACTTGCGAAGGGGCCGGTACCATGGCGTGCACCATGTCCTCCCTGTTGCCATTATACTGTGGCTTCCACCAGAAAATTCCTTCCCCCAGGAATACACCACAGCGTAAAATTGAATAGCCTGAAGTACAGCGCCCACCGGACCTCTTTGGGTGACAGTTTGCGTGGGGTGTATAGGGCCTCGATGTTTTTATGATCAGTCCACACGTCAAATGGAATTGCACCCCCCTCCAAAAGATGTCTCCATGTCATGAGGGCCCACTAGACTGCAAAAGCCTCCTTCTCCCATATAGCCCATTGTCGTTCAGTGTCAGTAAGTCTGCGGGAGGTGTAGGCACAGGGTTGTTTGTAGTCTGCCCCCTTGTTGGTTTGTAATAGAACAACCCCCACAGCCACCTTGCATCAGCCTGGACCACGAATGGTTTTGTGGGGTCTGGGTGTCTCAGTATTGGCTCTCTAGCAAACAACGCCTTCAGGGTTTCGAAGACTTGCTGACATGCCATTGTCCATGTCAACGGGTACCCTGGCCTAGGTTTCCCAACTAGGTCTTTGGTTCTCAGGAGGTCCATCAGCAGGAGGGCTACTCTTGCGAAGGATGGGATGAACTGGCAATAAAAATTTGCAAAGCCTAGGAAGCTTTGCAGTTGTTTCCGGGTTTGGGGGGGCCTTACAGTCAAGTACCACCTGCACCTTGGCTGGGTCCATCTCCACCCCCTCCCGTGATACTCTGTACCCGGAGTAAACTAACCTGGTCTTGTGCAACTCGCTCTTCGAAGTTTCATGTATAAGTTCGCTGCCAACAGTTTTCTCAGGACCTGACACACTAGTTGGACGTGCTCGTCCATGGACGGTGTAAATTAAGATATCATCTAAATAAACGAGCATCCCCTCGTATAGGTGTTCCTGCAGGACTTCATTATTTATCTGCATGAATACAGTTAGGGCTCCCTGTAACCCAAAGGACATTACCCTATATTGCTAACTCCCCAATGGGCAATTAAAAGCTGTCTTCCATTCATCCCCTTCCTTTATCTGAACCCAGTAATAGACTTCCCTGAGATCTAGCTTGGCGAATATCCGTCCTTCAACCAAGCGGGCTAGCATGTCCTTCATAAGGGGTAGGAGGTACATGTGCTCCATGCACAATCCATTGATTTCACGAAAGTCCACACATAATCGTAAGCCCCAGTATTTCTTTTCCCTGAACAGGACAGGGGCTGCAATACGGGTTGTATGAACCCCCTTGCAAGGTTCTTTTCTATATAACATCTCATTTCCTCCAACTCCTTGGGGGTCATAGAATACATTTTTGGTTTTGGCAGCTTGGCCCCTGATTGTATCTCCACAGCACAGTCTGTTGGACGGTGAGGAGGAAGGACATCACACTCCCTCTCACTAAAAACCTCATCGAGGTCACTATATATTGTTGGGAAGGTCATAGCCTCCCCTGCGGTTTTGGCCTCTCCCACCTCAGACTGACTCGGGTTGGACCCCTCCCCTATAATCCCAAACAGCAGTTTTTCATGTGGTGGTGCATGGGGCCCGACTCTGATACGCAAGTTCCTACAACCACCCGCCCACCATATGCTTGGACCCAACTTATCCAGCCATGCGAGCCCCAGAATTATTTCCTCCATCATTCTACAGACTACGATAAAGCAGATTAGTTCCCGATCCCGGCCAAACTCCAGCTGCACCCGTTCCGTGATCTGGGTAGATGGCGCCCCACCCAACAGTGAGCCATCCACTTGCTCGAACCTCCTTGTTAATTGGTTCACTTTCACCCCCAAATTGTTGGCTGTCGCTGAACTCATAAGGCACTGGGTACACCCTGAATCGATCAGAGCATTAAAAGCTTGACGCCTCCTTTCTGTTAGTATCACTGGAAGCCAGAAGGGTTAGACAGTCCTACTTACCATGGGGTCGGCTTCCCCCTCATCATCACTATCACTGCTGTTGAGCCGGGTCCCCTTTCCACCCTTAACCGGGATTTGTCGGTCATGGCCACCGTGTCACTGCTCTCCTCCTGTTGGACCCCTTGATATTTCTCCGGAGTTTTCTTGACCGTTTTCCTAGGTGTTCCAATCCCCACCTGGCCTTTGTTTTCGGAGCGAGGGCAGTGCATTTAGCTTCATGGTGACCCAGTCTCCGACACCTACAACATAACATAGGTGCCAGTCTGGCGCGGCCTTCTCTGATTGGCCCACCCAAGGGCCTGGTGCCCTCGGGGTGCTGCTGGGGCTTTGGCACGGAGTCCCTCATGGCTGCACAGACACCTTCCCTTTTGGCCTGTATTCCTGCAAGTCAGCTTCTAGTTCTATAGCTGCTGGATATCAGGCGGCCAAGCGTGGAGGCAAGCCCCAATAGACACAGGCCTGGCACAACATGCAGTCAAACCCGGTCTTAAACTGGTGCACCAGCAACCGTTCCGGCCAGCCCCGCAGCTTACCAGCCAGTCTCCAGAATTCCCGGATGTAGTCCACAACTGGCCTGCCTTTTTGCCACAACGCCAGCATTTCTCCCTCGGCCCTCTGGGCACTGGTGTGGTCTTTGAACCTTTCACGCAGTGCCTCTAAGAATAATCCGGCATTCCCCAGTTCCTGGCCATGTTCACTAAATAGATCAGCTACCCAGTCCACGGTCTCGGCCTCCAGCACTGATGCTACGGCCATTACCATTGCCCACCAGGTGGTTTATCTCCTGGCCTAGGAAGAAAGCCACCTTCTCTGGACTGCCGTCAAATGTTTCTCGCAAAGCTGGTGGGCCGCACGGCTGAAGGGCCCCAGGCCCATGGCCGACACCCGTCAGCCAAGCAGGCACTGGCAATGGGCTGGCAACATTAGGCAGCCCACTGATAGCTGCTCCCCTCGGGTGATAACTCGGAGGTCCAACAGTAGAGGCTGGTTCTGCTGGTTGTCCCTTCACTGGCTCCCTGGAGTGACTTTGTAGTCTGCCTCTAGGTGTAACTTTGTGTTTACTAACTGGAAACACCCCAGAGGGATCGTTGGTTGTTGGGCTGATAGCGGTGGGGGCTGCCCAAGTGCCGGGCCTCGTCCCCCTGGTCTCTGCTATGACAGGGCCTGACATCCCAAAAACTGGCCTCTCCAAACCTCTCCCTCAACCAGTCCATGATTTGGCCGCTGAGTGCAGGGGAGTAACTCCACTCCCTTTCATCATCCTCTGACAGGAGCCTCTCCTGCCACTTCGTCAAATGTCTGCCATATAGGGACAGGGTGGGCAACAATCCCCCAGCACCTGTAGTCATCGATGAACGCTGCCACCATTCCCCCGCTGGAGCCACCCTTTGACTTGCCTCTCCCATGGACGTATATGGCTCCTGGCTGGATGTGGGAATACCTGAGCCAACCCACTCCTTGGAATGCACATTCAGTGCAGGTGCGTCCTGTGGTGCTGCCAGGGCTTCCAAGGTGGGTGGCTCCTCCGGTACTGCAGTCTCTGCTCCAGCCTCTGTCCCTTCTGCCATGTCTCACAGCGGGCCCTCCAAGGGAAGATGTGCTACCTGGGGTGTTGAATTTGAGCTGAGCACAAACTTCCTGTCACATTCCGGCGTCCCGCGTAAAGAAAACCCAGCAATACAGGTCGATGTGATAATGTTTATCTGGCAAATGCAAACCCAGTATGAAGTGACCAACCATAAAGGAATCAAAGTTTGTGCTACCGTGGTTACTTTACCACCAGTGGTGAAATCTATTTTTTTTCACCACCGGTTCCATAGGCGTGGCTTGGTGGGAGTTATGTGACTGAGTGGGTGTGGCCAACTCAACGTCACTCATGGCAGGGTGGG
>JANHFL010006830.1:32037-42474 GCA_032468155.1 Oxyrhabdium leporinum | reverse complement strand
TCTTTCTTTCTTTCTTTCTTTCTTTCTTTCTTTCTTTCTTTCTTTCTTTCTTCTCTCATTCTTCCCTCCCTCCCTCCTCTCTCCTCCTCTTCCTCCTCCTCCTCCTCCTATGATAATTTTATTGAAATCTACATTACTTGTTATATTTCATGATTTATTGAGGGATTTTAAACACATCTAAAGTTTATACCAGTATAGGCACATAGCTAACTATTACATATGTTACATATGCAGTGCATGATGGGAATTCACTGATTTATCCAGAATTTACCCATCACTGATGATGAGGTCTTCCCATTACCAGTAATAAAGAAAGGGAGTTATCTTGTCAATACCCTGTTCCATGACTAGCTCCCTTAACACCCCAGTATGTCAGAAGATTGGGGGATTTTCTGTGACCAACAGGGAAAACTGTCTTTGAACTTCCTTCCCACCTCACCCCCAAGAAAGAAATGGATTCACCAGTGACAAATTCTATTAGGATGCCATTCAGGAATATTCCCACTATAGACACAAAGGTTTATCATATGAATTGCTAGTTGTTTCTTCTCAAGTTTGATATATACAGTCCTCTTGATATGTATGATTGTGTGTCTTGTTTCCTAGTCATATAAATGAAGAGTACATATTAAGAAACTCTTATGTTAGTTGATGTAGGGCAGATACGTTATTCTGATTTGTAGGGAGATGAAATTATACGTAGACTATTTCTAGCACCAAAAATGAGCTCTACACCTTGCCATTTCCAATGCTATGAATGTATGCTTTCTGCAAAAAGATGCACTGGAGCAGAACATGCTAAGCTAAATCAAAGATTACAGCCACTTACATCTCCCTTGTTTGGGGCTGCATGTCTTTATCTATTTAAAAAGAAATGTGAGAAAACCCTCTCAGCACCGCTGCATGCTCACTTGTGGATAGATTTCTTTCAAGAAATGATTTAGAAAGCTGTTAAAACAAATGTATCTGCATTAGCACCAACATGAGGATTGCTGAAATTGTTGCAAAAATAAAAGATACAGAACTTATGAGAATCCAGATGTTATCTATTTATCACTCAAGTTTTGTTGACAGTTCTTCCAAAGAAGAAGGCATCTGTCCCAGGGCATGGCTTCAATAATCATGGATTTATGAGTACCACAGGTGTATGTACACAATGTATTTTTTAAATAATCTTCCTCTTAAAGGAACTTAGAGTAGATTTCATGAATTGGTGGGGAATAAAATTAGCACACCTGAGCACACAGGTAAGCCTTACTTAACAACATGAATTGGTACCAGAGACTCCATTGTTAACATGATTGTTAACATAGTTGTAAGTCCCAAAAAACTATGTGATTGCACTGCTCAGGAATAGTAGTTCTGGCAGTCCCAGTTGCCATCATTAAGCAACAGATATGTGAATTGTTAAGTGAAGATGTCACATGGCTGCAATTTATGACTCCCAGCCGGCTTCCCTACTGACTTTGCTTGAATCTGGAAGGGAAGGTTGCAAATGATGATCACCTGACCATGGGATGATGGGCCAGCCACAAGTACAAGGAATAATCATGACTACCGCTCATTCAGAAGTTTGAATGGTTGTTGGATGAATGGGTATTAAATGAAGATCACCTGTAGTTATTATTCCAGTTATTAGGTAAAAAAAAAAGATGACAGGACAGGGTTTGGTAGTCTCTCAGGAGAGTTCCTTCATGAAACTGAATGAATCATTCATACCCATCAGTGGTAGGACATGAACAGAGTTTCTTTGTCTGATCTTAATGCACAGTTTAGAAAGCATGGGAGAAGCAATCTTTTAAGACCCTGAGTCTTAAACTTGTTTATTTTACAATTAATATAATACCTTACGGACTATGAAAAAGAGTGGAAGGGTTGTTTTCCCTGTTCCCATTCCTTCCCCCCCCCTCAAATGAAGGAATTATATTTAAAGTAGCTTTAATATGCCAGAATCTGAAGCAACTTTCAGCTATGTTTTTGGAGCTGTTGCATCGCAGTAATCTAGCTCTTGTGACAGTCTGATAAGCCTAACTCTTCAGTACCACCTTGTGTTGAGCCTTTTTAATTTTTTTTAATTAAATTGCACCTATTTCCTAACTTCCTGGATCCATGATACATTCTGCAGGAATACTATGAATAGCATTGCCCTAAAATATTAGGACAGATACAGTATATGAGAGATGCTGGATATTGATATGAACATTATTTCATTGTTGTACTTCTTAAATGGCAGATTAATAGGATACTACTGCATGTTTTTTTTTCCTTATAGCAATTCCTAGCTGCCTTTGGCTGCTTTTGAAAAGCTAGATTTATACCCTGGGTTGGGAATGTCATGGGTTTAGTCTCAGGATGGTAACAAACTCAGCGGGCAGGCATGAAAATCCCTGTTCTTTTATTTTACTTACTAATTTATTGCCAGAACTCAAATAAAACTAGAACAGCAGTGCAAATAAATAACAAGTCAGATTAATGGCAGAATTTTAATGCTGCTTTGAGTTACTCCTCCAATGAATGGTAATCAGACTGTATGTCTTCCTATGGCAATGGCTAGCAAATGAATTTAGCTATGTTCTTGAAGATTTCAGATGATACATATATAAGAAGAAATAGCTGTTTGGAAACCTGTCTCTCATGCTTTATTTACCAGCGTACACTATTTGTTCACCACATAACTTCTGATAAAATTTTGATAAGTACAACTTGGAATAAATAATTTTGCTATTTCTTTTATTAGAAAAATGGTCACCTACTTTTTCCTCACTTTTTTCTCTGTTGTCTGCTTGCTTGCTGTTATAACTTCTATGCCCACTGTTCTTTTATATTGTACCTGTGAGGCTCTCTGTCTCACCTGGGTTTTTTTCAATAAACAAATGAATGTATGTATGTATTAATTAATTAATTAGTTAATTAATTAATTAAAACTAGGAAATAATTACACTGCAAAAAAGAAGCATGATTATTCAATAACTTTTTCCATGAATGCCTATAAGAGATCCTTTAAGTGTTCTTAGAAAATGAAAGTGACTGGTGGAAGCAGCCAGTTATCTACCTGTAAAGGGAAATGGCAAGAAGCACCCTGTGGGAGGAAAATTTAGAGAAGATGTTGGGTTGCATTTTTGATAAAATGTCACCCATGTTTGCTTTGTCAACTATTTTGTGAGTCTAAGGAACTACAGAAACCATTTTATAAGCACTTGTTCAATCAATCAGAATAGAGCTGAACGAGACCTTTCAGGTCTTCTAGTCCAACCCCCTGCTCAAGCAAGAGACCCTATACCGTTTCAGACAAATGACTGTCCAATCTCTTTTTAAAAACCTCCAATGATGAAGCACCTACAACTTCTGAAGGCAAGCTGTTTCATTGGTTAATTGTCCTCACTGTTAGGAAGTTTCTCCTTTGTTCTTAACTTTCTGCTCATGCCTGTCAGATGAAAAGATCTGGGAATAGCAGAGCTACCTAGATTTAATAAAAGCTTATTTTCAGTTGCTGTTGCCTGCACATATGGCTTGGTGTGATGGCTAAGGTGCTGGCTAGAAACTGGGAGATGTGAGTTCTAGCTTTGCTTTAGTCATGAAAACCTTCTGGGTGACTTTGGGTCAGTCTCTTTCAAGACATCTCACCTCACCGGATTGTTATAGAGAAAACAAGAGATAGGAACATTAACTACCCATAATGCCTCAAGATGACCAGAAATAAAGATGGAGTAAAGTCTAATAAGTAAACTACCTGCTGCTATTTATTTGTAGGATCATTTTACCAAGACCCAAGAACACTTGTCCTTATAAAAATACTATTTTTTTTCAATTTTTAAAAAAATCATTGGAAACCTATTCTGCATTATATTCTTGTTCCCATTATTGTATTTTCTGCCTTAAGTGGCAAAAAATATTCAGAAATGACACCACTTCTCAAAAGGATCAAACCACCCAGGTTTCAGAGACTGAGAAAGCATTGTTTCATAGCCAGCTAGAAAGACATGTACGCACACATCAGCATAATTGCTAGTTTAGTAGAAGTTCAAAGAGTTTCCTCTAAGTTTTCCATCATTATCCTAAAGTAGTAGCAATCCCCATGCTTCATGGAGCTGTGGCCAAAACCGCACTAGCAAAATACCTGAATAGTGTCAGCAATTTTTTGGGGTGTGGGGGAAGCTCAATCTCTTTGAAAAGATCCCAGCAAAAAAATGCATATTATGACTATGAACATTAAGCTTTATATATTCACAGATTGAAATACATTATGTATTATTTCCTTTAAAAATAACTAGGGGCTTTTCTTCCTGGTATCTCTGCTGTATTTTTCCCTCATGGCTATTTTAAAGTACAGTGATTTTTTTTTTTTTAACAGACTCTCTTGAGCATTAGAACAACATGTAAAGCACACTCTTTTCCCATGGGTCCAATTCCATGGTCCTCGGAAGGATGTTGTTAAGTAGGCAACTCAGTTGTTTTGAGTCCCTAATGATTCTTTTTCCTCCTTCAGAAGTCTTTGGGGAAAAATAGCCCGCAGTGAGTGATAAATTTCCTTTCATGGAGTGCTACTCTAGGGCTTAAGGTTCATCCCTAAGAGAGAATTAATTATAAATCACATGCAGTTTCTGGCAAAATTTTGGGAACTTGGGTTCACAAGTCTAATGAACAGTGACTTTGACTTTTCCTTCTGAGGCAGATCGTTATTACTGTAATTGTAAAAAAGAAAAGTAAACTTTTCCTCTTAATGATCAAGTCATTATCTGTGGGCAAGTACCTTAGAATATTTTTGCAACAAACAGTTATGCAACAGCTAGAATGTTTTTATTTTGTTTTATTTTTTGCATCAGGTGCCTCATCTGGGGGATAGCTAAATCACACAGAGATGATGATGATGATGATGATTGTTGTTGTTGTTGTTGTTGTTGTTAGTATTAGCAGGGAAATGTAATCATCCTGTCTTTGACATAATTGGATCTTCCCGTATTTCCAGATTGAAAGAAAGGCAACGATAAAAGTGAGCTTTCTCTGATGCTTTGCTTCTCAGAACAATATACAGTTTCTCACTTTCAATTCAGTGGGGTCTTGAGGAAAAAGGGTCAAGATGGCAGTCATGGCAGCACAGTCAAAGCTCCACAACTTTATAAATTCATGTAACAGTCACACAGCTATTAAATGGGTAAGGTGTCCATCACTATATAGACTTTTTTTTTAAAAAAAAACTCTTTTCCCTCCCTGTCATGGTCCCATTGGAACCTGGATCTGAGGAAGAGGACGAGATGGAGCTAGGACCAATGGAGGAATGACCAGAGGAGCAGGATGAGGCAGCCCCTGGTCTCTTGAGCCTAGGAAGGGTCACCAGCAAAGTAGAGAGAGTACAGAACAACCAAGTGAGGAGGGAAGAAAGGGCAGGCAGTGGAGCAGAGGAGCAATGGAGCTCTGGTGATGAGCAATTACCTCTCCTCCCACCTTGCTTGGTCATCTTGCGCCCTCTCTCCTTCAATGGCAGCCCTTCCCAGGTCTCTCGGGACTGCCTTGTCCTGCTCCTCTGGTTGTTCCTCTGTTGGCCCTAACTCTGTCTCGTCCTCCTCCTTGGACAAAAGCTCCGATGGGGCCATGACACTCTGCCAGTTTGTGCTGAGAAGGTTTACAAGGCAGTCTCAGCACATACAGTAATTTCTCAGCCCTAATGTAGCACTGCCATTCAAACTGATGGGCCAACATGATGGGCTAGGAAACTGGTATGGCATCAGATAATTTGGAGAATACATAGCTATGTAGCATTATAAAGGAGAGCAACATTTACCATCAGTTTTTACTTTTCTAAATTTCACCTGTTAAAGCCTTAAATCAAACAACCAAACATACTACAAAACAATTGAAAAAATGCCTTGAAAGGTATAAAATAGAAAGAATGGACATTTTTTTATCATATTTGGTGGATGTGTAAAAAAGTTAGAGACTTTTGGATTCAAATAGACATATTGATTCAGAGGAATTTAAATCAATTTTAATATACCATTGAAGCCAGAGGTTTTTGCTTTTGGGATTGATGGACAACATTTGGGGGGGAAAAGTCATGGAACTTTGTTCTTGTACGTGATAGCCACAGCTAGATTAAAACCAGGTTTAAGAGTTTTCAGAACCCTAGGAGAGAAGGTGCTCTCCTTATCTCTAGTGGGATGCTGTTCTACAGGTTGGAACAAGGAGAATGATAAACATGCTGTGCTCAGACTTTCATCTTCTTTCTACAGTGTCAAATTGCCAGTAACCATCACTATCAAAGTCATTTCAGAGCATGTTCAGCAAGGGCTTATATATTGGAATACCATGAATCAAATAGATTTTGTATTTGGTCTTCAGTCATTCATATTAGCAGTGATTATTTATCAATAATATCAAGACCAGTAATTTGTTTTTCCTCTCAAAGACTGGCAGATGAACATGGACTACAAATCTTATGCATGTCTTTTCAAATATATGCGGTTTAAGGTATTTTATAGAGATGTCTGTCAGGATATAAATGTAAGGAACCAACATGATCATCTTTCTGGCTCATTTCTCCTCAGGCTTCTGCAGGATCTGAAGGCTGAAAAGAAAATTATCTTGAGGTTTAGGATGAAGGAGTTAGATGTCAGTTGGTCATCAGATATGGGTACTAAATACATCAGACTGAAGATGTGATGATTCCGAAATACAGTTTGGATACTAGAACATTGCAAAATTGTACAATTTCCTGAGACAAATTCTTTTTTGAAAATACAAAATCCATTTTTTTTTCTTTTCAACTCATCATTCGGTGCTGGTATTTCTCAGAAAGTAATAAAACTGCACCTTAAAAAATACAACACAAAAAGTTAAAAATGTATACCTACAATGGTAATTGATGGTCCTTATATGCTAGGAAGAGAACTGCAAAATTTGGTGTGAGTAAAAAAAAAATTTGCAAAGCTGTATTTCAGTATTTCAAATTTGTATTGATTGTATCCATACATCATAGGTCACCATACTGCTGAAAGCTATATAGATTATGAAATATATTGGATGAAGTAGTTCTGAATTCCAATCGATGCATGAAATATACTTCACTAAGGTTGTTATTGTTTTTTTCTTATTAAGTATAGAGCACTGCAATACTGTAATATATGTATTTGTCATATTAATACATTTGTCATTTATTGCAAGAAGACATTTATCCCTCTCTCTTTGACAGGCTAATTTCAGAGAAGAAACATTCAAGTATTTTTCTTTTTCCATTTGTAGTCCAGGGGTGGTGAGAACTTCACATTTTAAATGCTTGAGAGTTTACTGCATATAACTGGGAAAGAGAAAATAATAATCCTTTCTTATGAGCATTAAACTTATTTGGTGAAAACATATATTCACAATCCATGGAAGAATGTGATCAATGTGGATTTCTTTGATAAGAAAGACTTCAGTGGGAAATCAGGATAATTATATTTCTCACCTGCTAATACTAAATTTGGTCACCAAAAACTTCAAAGCAAGGTGCAATGAATACTCTTCCAAAAATTTATGGTTAGATGACAAATCTAAGAACTCAATGAGTCTGCCATGCCTTGCATGTATCTCAGCATAGATTTGACTCCACTGTTCAACTTCCTTCAACAAAATTATAGATTTAGGACCTTGTTAATTTTCTGGAAGGAAAAGCAATAGAACAGAAGATGAAGGGAAAATGTTTAATAGAACGAATTTAAATGTCTGTAGAGATTCTCAGTCATCCAGGTCATCGTTGTTCCAAAGGTGCTTTTTCAAAAGGCAACTGGACTTCCTTGTTTTTCTTTGAAGATATTTCACTTTTCATCCAAGAAGCTTCTTCAGCTCTAACTGGATGGTGGGGAATGAGAATGAGTCTGTAAACTTCTCCAAAAAGAACCTGTAGGTTGGAGCATGATTTTTCATATCTGCTAGATAATGCTGATAGTAATTTAAAAAATGCCTAA
Source organism: Oxyrhabdium leporinum (assembly GCA_032468155.1). Classification (NCBI taxonomy): domain Eukaryota; kingdom Metazoa; phylum Chordata; class Lepidosauria; order Squamata; family Cyclocoridae; genus Oxyrhabdium; species Oxyrhabdium leporinum. The sequence continues at coordinate 34,534 of JANHFL010006830.1, read as the reverse complement.
AGGATACAGTTAAATCTGGATAAAAATTGTAAATACACTTATTTATTTGCTTTGATGAAATTAGAAGAAATGAGAGGTTGGAGTACATTAAAATTAACAATTTCCATCCTACCATCAATGTAATTGATAAGCCAATTACAGAACGAGTCCATTTCCTTTATGTCATTGTAAAACTGCACATTGGCGCATAAACATTACATTATACAGATCACCACGAATATCTACATGTGTCTGGCTTCCATCCAGAACATACCACTAACACTACAGATGGCTCCACATTACATTTGTTCTGATCTACTAGACAGAGATGCTCAACTGATGTTGTTAAGCCAGGCATTCAGGAAACTGGAGAATTCACCCAGTGTGATTAATATACAAATCTAGAGTCAGAACAATTCCCAGGGAGGATTTAGTAAATGAGAGCCCACAAATGCAGAACAACATTCTCATCCAGAGCTATTAGATTGTCAAGTTTTTTGATAGGCAAGGTCAAGAGGAGGCATGGCAGGGATTTGGGGGAGTTTCTTTAATGTTGTAGGTTAGAATAATAGAGCCTTGTATGTCTTTTTACCTTTTTGTCTCCGCCCCACTTTATACCAAACAAAATCAAGGCCAGGTTATTTTGAATTCTGTTCTTCATTTCTTATACACCTGAAACAATTTAAGTGCATTATTAAGTTACAATACAATGGACAAAGACAATGCACTTTCTTAGGCATTTGGTGACAGACTCATACTTGCAGGCCTAGATTCTCACAGGGAACAAAAAACAACAGAGCACCATTGCTGACAGGACAGCCAGATCTTGCAACAGGCCCAGATGTCTTTATATCCCATACTTAAACCCACAGCACCATAATCGGTAACAACTTTACACACAAGGCTAGAAGTGACTTTACATGACTTTGCTCTAATAATATATGCCATTAAGTACCAGCCATGCTCCTCTGGATTTTATGTGGGACAAGCTGTTCAGACTTTGTACAATAGAATGAATGGGCACACATTTGTTATCAGGTCTCAGAATAAGGACAGAGTAATATGACTTCCTAGGTAATTACATTACAGACCTAAGAGTCAGTTTTAAAATAAAGAATCTTTGCCAGCACAAATGAGCTTTCAGGCCACTTCAGAAGGTCTGAATAAATACAATGTTTTGTTTTTTCGACACAATAGAGTTGTTCTTTGATAAAGTACGTACAACCTGTCAACATGTAAATTACATCTGCTTAATCACCCTTTCTTCATGTTATCTTTCTCCCATCCCCGACCTCAATTAGGCCACTCCATGGATCTGAAGAAGGACAGGACAAGAAGCTATGGGTGGAAAGTAATCAAGGAGAAAGCCAACCTAGAACTACGGTAAGGAGAAATTTCCTAACAGAACAATTAATCAGTGGAATGACTTGTCTCCAGAAATTGTAGGTGCTTCAATACTGGAGGATTTTAAGAAAATATTGGACTACCATTTATCTGAAATAGTATAGGATTTCCTACTTGAGCAGGGGATTGGACTAGAAGACCTCCAAGGTCCCTTCCAACTCTGTTATTCTATTATTCTATTCTGTTACAAAATTCATTAGCCTTAAAAGGTGCTATCAGACACTGATGTTTGAGAGAATGTCTAGAACATATATATTAAAGATATATTTATTCAAATAGGTTTGGTAACAACATTCCAACATTCCATGTCCTTAAGTGCCTGTGTTAGATTAGACTTTTGGAACCATTGATCATATTTTTATCTTATCATTTGGTATCGTCAGTGTCTTTTGGGAGCTCCACCTTCTGCTTCATGTGGATAATTTCTGCCTTGCTGTATTGGGCCTTAATTGTTGTACTGTTTTGTCCAGTACAATACTTCCTCTCTGATTCAAACTAAGGAAATTCTTCACCTTCTCTTTTGAAACTGATTCAGTGGAAATAATTGTGTGCCTTGATTTGGACTGAGTTTCAGCCTTGCCTTGTAAATTAGATGAGCACTTTGATGATGTATAATTGCCACGATGGAGGGTAACAGTCTGCTGGAACAGAAGCCTTGGATGTTGCTGCTTGTGTATGATAACGTATTATATGCAGAAAGATGGAAATGTTTGACACTAACTCACAATGGAGGAATGGTTGGTGGAGGTGATGGAACTTGCTGAGCTGGAGGCAGTTGGAAGTTGCTCCCGGTGCTTTTTTGCCTAACTGTGGTCATTCTGTTTCTCTGTTTTAGGTAAGGAAATATTTCTGAAATGATGACCCAATAGGTTGCCTATTATACTACTAACACTTTTATTTGTTTTGCCTCGATTTACCCCAAAGCATATGTTATGCCACCACAATTTTCTAATCAAGATATTTAAAATCTGTCACCCTGCCTATTTAACTTATATGCAGAGCACATCATGAGAAAGGCAAGGCTAGATGAATCACAGGTTGGAATTAAGATTGCCGGGAGAAATATCAACAACCTCAGATATGCAGATGATACCACTCTAATGGCAGAAAGTGA
>JANHFL010006830.1:6622-16962 GCA_032468155.1 Oxyrhabdium leporinum | reverse complement strand
CTATCTATCTATCTATCTATCTATCTATCTATCTATTCATCCATCCATCCATCCATCCATCCATCCATCCATCCATCCATCCATGGAGGCACACAGAACGCTGCTACCTTCCCACCACAGTGGTACCTATTTATCTACTCACATATGCATGCTTTTGAACTGCTAGATAGGCTGGAGCTGAAGCAATTAATGGGAGCTCACCCCATTGCATGACACTCGGGTCTCAAACCTAGGCTCAGTTTTCCAGCTATCTTAGTAAACTATCCCAATCCATTCTCTCGCGCCCCTTCTTTTGGGCTTATTCTTTTCATCCTTTCAGTTTCCTTCTGTCTTTCCCACCCTTTCTGTTCCACAGACACCTTGGTGTCTTCAGTTGACCGAATCTTTAGAGGCTGATGTTACTGTCTGCTTTTTTCCTTGCTTCTTGAAAGCTGGGGCTGCGGTCAGGATTACGATTTCTTGCTGACGGTGACAATTTCTCCTGTCCAATCCTTCACCTTGCTGGCATTCTGTCTATGTCTAAGGAACTTCTGCCCTCACCCCCCACACTGTCACTTCTACTCAGCTAGCCTTCTCTCTTCTTCCTCCTGCTTTACTGAGGTACTCATACCACTCTATAAGGCCTTAGTAAGACCACACTGGGAGTACTGCATCCAGTTTTGGTCACCACACTATAAAAAAAGATGTTGAGGCTTTAGAAAGAGTGCAGAGAAGAGCAAAAAGGATGATTAGGGGACTGGAGGCTAAAACACACGAAGAACAGGAACTGGGCCTGGCTTAGCTAGTCTAGTGAAAAGAAGGAACAAGGGAGAGGAATGATAGCATCTTCCAATATCTGAGGGGCTGCCCCAGAGAGGAAGGGATCCAGCTATTCTCCAAGGCACCTGAAGGCCAGACAAGGAATAATGGATGGAAACTGATCAAGGAGAGATTCAACCCGGAAATAAGGAGAAATTTTCTGACAGTGAGAACAATCAACCAATGTAACAGCTTGCCTTCGGAAGTTGTGGGTGTTTCATCACTGGAAATTTTCAAGAAGAGATTGGACAGCCATCTGTCAGAAATATTATGGGGTCTCCTGCTTGAGCAGGGAGCTGGACTGGATGACCTACAAGATCCTTTCCAATTGTGTTATTCTGTACTTCTGAATACTCAATATTCTCCTGTGCTCCTAAATAGAATAGCTAACAAAATAATAAAAACAAAGGTAACCTACAAGACTAGAATACTAGTTATGATGAAGCTGGCTGGAGCTCAAATTTCATGATCCTTAGACTGCTTCAGAATCTGTGGATGGGGAACAGGTTTATCCAGTATGTCTTGGGACTATGGAGTCCCCAGTTGGACTTATTCACCTTTGGATCATCCTCATCTTCAGATTTAAATATTGAGGAGTCAGCTTTAGGAAATATGATGGTCTCAAAGTTTGATTTTACCTGTGGCTGAGCTCTGTAAAAGACACACTATTTCCTGATTTGGGCTGAAAGTGAAGTTTGGTTTTCCAATCTTCATTGCCAATCTTCATTACATACACAATGGAAGTTAAATGCTAACATCTCTTTAACAGCAATCACACAGTTGTTTAGTTTTGCTGATGACCAATTAAGGTTTCCAGATTCCCTGTATCTACAAAAGCAGATAAAATTGCTTTGAAAGGACTACTAGCACAAAGATGAAAGAGTAGCACAATTCAAAGATGCCATTTGTCAGAAATGGTGTAGGGTCTCCTGCTTGGGTGGATGGGGGGGGGTTGGACTAGATGACCTACAAGGTCCCTTCCAACTCTGTTAATCTGTAATCTGTAATCTACATTCTTTGCAAAGTATTTTGGAAGTCTTTCTGCTGTTTGTGCTGTTTAGGTGTGCTTTCTGTTTTTCTCTTTGTAATCGTTCCTCCTTCTGGTGAGCTGCAATTGAGTGCTGATCTATTTTTACCTTTGTTGGTGTAATTCTTTGTGTTGGGAAGTATTGGCTGGGCTGCTTTGAAATCTTGTCTATTGTTGGTCTCTTTTCGCTAGAAATGCCTGTTTCCCAGAGTAAAGGCTTGTCAGTGACCCTCTGGCAACACTTTCAGATAAGAAGGATTGTGTTTTCACATAGGACTCCTTTTTTGTATATTTGGTTCTTGTTGGTAACATTTCCTGACTTGATTCTTTAAAAAATAATAATAATCCAGATTATTTTATTTTTGCCTTCTTTTGTTGAAATGTCCTCTATTTTTAAAATGTATTTTCTTACTGATGTATATTCCTTTAAAAAAAAACAACCTGTATTTTTAATGTCAAGCAATAATAAGTACAGACAACATTTTGGTTAAGGTGTGTAGGAAGGAAATAAAACTCTCCCTGCCATTCAATCTTCCCTCTGTTTCTCTCATTCATACCTCCCAGCCATTTCCAGGGCAAAAGGTTAGGAATTACATTTGAAAGAAAGGTAATAAACTTGACAAAGAGGTTGAAATTGATCAAAGGCGGCAGCCCAGTCAGGTAAACATTCATTTCAGGATGCCAGAGATTCCATCCATTAATAAGCAGAGGATCCCCTTCTCCTTGACACTGCCATTTCAACCTATAATGCTAATTGGGCAGGAAAACTGTTCATTTACACTTTCTAAGAATTCCTAAGGAGTGGACTTTTCAGAGAACAAAGGCAAGATTTTCCTATACAAAATGTTTGCAAGGGACGGCTGAGAATGTCCGTCTCTGATTGCTGACTTGGTACAATTCAATTCAAGTATTTAAAGTAATTAAACATTATTTTAATTGTTGCCATTCACATTTCATTTTGTCCCTTCTTTTGCATCCTTTCTTTAATGATTCTATTCCAACATTTCTTTGATATTGATGCAACTCTGGTCCCACACAAGTTGTTCCACAGTGAATTGGCCATGGTGAGTTGTCCCGTGGTCAGTTGACTGCAGTAAGTTGGCCGTGGTGAGTTGGCCACGGCAAATTGTCATAGACCTGTCTGTTATTGTGCTTTTGAAAGTAAATTTCACCTCTGCTTCAAGCAACTGCCTACATTCTGCATTCTTTTTTTTTTATCCTACAGTAGCTCAAAAAGAACCAGATTTCTTTCTAACAAGTGTAAGTCCACAAGTTTAATAGCTTCCTGGGCTGGAGACTTCCTATGAAATACTGTCTCTGGTTGTTCATTTCACCCCCAATGCAAGCCATTAAAAAAGCCTAATACTGCATGACTTTTCCCCCTTAACTTTCCTTATTTTCATTTTTAGTAAATGACAGAAAAATAAGAGTTGATCTTTTGAAAAAGATAGACCACAACTGCATAGCAAACAGCCATATTTCTGCTACAGTTTCAAGTGACTATCTATGTCTGTATTTCAAGTCCCAGAAGAATTGGGCTCAATATCCCTTGAGAAGGTACTCTTCAAGATGCGTCTGCTTATTTTTTGAGAGCAAGTGGTGAAATCCTGGTCTAAGTGCAATTATTTTTTTCCCCATGTAAGTATTGTCTGTGATAAAGAACAAAGTCTTTTCTGTTATGAAATGGATATACTCTGAATCTTTTTTTTTTGCTGAAGCAGCTGGCTTGTCATCTCTTTTAATCTGTTGTTGATGGGGAAAATATAGTGCAATTTCAGTTTAATTGGCTTTTAGTGCTGTTTTGCTGGAAATCAGGGATCTGCCCCAAATCCTTCAATCTTGTGCTGTGCCATAGGATCGAGCTCTTATATATTGATAGGTGAAGTAGGAAAGAAGAGGTATAACCAATTATTTTGGTGCAAAAACAGTTCTATACTTGGACCGAATTAAAATGCCTGCAGTGAGATTAGGAGACTCTTACACTATAACTTTGCTGGTCATCTGTACAGCAGCCTGTGTCTTGTTGCTTCATACACTGTGCATCTCTGACCCCAGTATCTAATCTGCCTGATAATATAGTATAGTGGTGGCACATTTGGACTTCTGATTGCAGGTGTCTGGCTATAAGCTAACACACTGCAGATGTAAATTAATACTACAGTTGATATTTCAGGACTTTTGTTTGGCTGGGTAGCCTCCTTCTTTTGGAGGAGGGTACCAAATAAAAAATGAGTAAAACACAATTTATTTTAAGGATTAGTCTCCAAATCTTATTTCACTTGCCTAGGCATTAAGAAATTATATGATGGATTTGTAGACTTGCAAAACATTTTTTTTTCTTATAACCAACTTCCTGTATATGAATGAACAGCAACTGTTTTAGTCTTAATAAAACAAAAATCTCTACAGTTCAGATTTAGACTGAATTTCTGTATTTATTTTACTTGGGTTCAGGGTTTTTTTTAAACTCTCTGGAGCTTACTTTGGAGTAGGTATTTGTAGGACTAAACTATTGGGAAAAATCCAGTTCAGGGCCTCAATCCAAGAGCCTAGAAAATTCCCATCCTAGTCCAGGTAACTCCAAAGGTAATCCCACTATGACTCAAGGTTCAAATCTAAAATAAGATATAGAAAATCAAATCTCTGGTTTCCTATAGTTTAGCACTGGTAAAAAATATGTGTTAACTTTTCCCCTATCCAACAAAATGGGGTGATATGCTGGTGATGATGGATGGATGGATGGATGGAGATATGCAGTCTTTTATGAATAGATCAGGCATGCCAGTTTTCATTTTGTTTTTCTTCCATTCAATCACATATGATTTCTGAGAAGGTCTGGAGAAGTCCATTGCAATTGGCGCTAGTGCTAAAGCTTAAATACTTTGGCCACCAGATGAGAAGAAAGGACTTATTAGAAAAGACCCTGATGTTGGGAAAGATTGAAGGCAAAGGGAAAAGGGGATGGCAGGGATGAAATGGTGAGATAGTTTCATCGATGCAATGAACATGAATTTGGGTGAACTTCAGGAGACAAGGGACGACAGGAGAGTCTGGATGCATGAGGTCATGAAGAATCAAACACAACTTAGCGACTGAACAACAGGGCAACTTTTATTTAATTATGTATTAAAAAGAAGTAGCTATAATAGCAATAGCTATGGCACTTAGACTTATATACTACTTCATAGCGCTTCACAGCACTCTGAATGGCTTATAATGTCAACCTATTGCCCCCAACAATCTGGGTTCTCATTTTACTGACCTTGGAAGGATGGAAGGCTGAGTCAACCTTGAGCCAGTCAGGATTGAACTGTTGGCAGTTGACAGAGTTCCATGCAATACTGCATTCTAACCATTGTGTCACCATAGGTCCCATAACATGGATGTTTAAAGAAAACATGTGCTGAAATTTGCAGCAATAATAACTGAAGGTATATGTCTTTGTGAAACCTCAATTAGGTTGAGATATTTTTTCCTATTGGGGGCAGGGGAAGAATGGAGAAACTATGACATGGAGGACTGCCATCAAGTATAAAAGTAAATTATTAACATACGTGAGTTTTTTCTCTTCTCATAAAGTAAATAAATTGCCAATCCTTAATTTACTACGGCAACTCAAAAACAGATAGTGAAGAAGCATAGTTGTATAGTAGATCTAGCAATCATACAATTTCTCCAATTTATAAAACACTGTGATTTATGATGGGAACTGATGGTGACATGATCACAAGGATCATCTCAGTCTATAATTCCTTTTTATTGAGTGGTGTAACTTCTCTCCCCAACATACTCACATGCGGTTGCTATGAGCACCTCTTAGCTTTAGAGAAAAAAGACTGAAACTTTGTGGTAGCCCCAAATTAAAATTTAAATAAATTCAGACTATTCTATTCTATCACAGAAAACCAAAAAAAAAACAAATCTAGCCATGGGATCTTGTCCTGTTTTAAAATTTTGTCAATTTAAATGCATAACTCTAATGGAAACCCCATGTCGGTTAGGGTTATTTTATGTTTGCAACTCTGTCAAAGAAAGTTTCAGTTACCTTTTTTCTATTTCTTTTTTTTTTCCCTTACATGTTTCCTTTCTTCTTCCCTATTTTTTTTTTTTGCAGAAATCACACACACACACACACACACACACACATTTCATGTTGTTTTTTTTGTTTTTCCAGATTAAAATAATAGCTTCATGCTTACGTTGATTATACTGTGTGTGTTAAAATATTGTAATTGTCTACATGTTCTTTTCACACTGTTCTTGCTAATATTTGTATATTTGGTAATTACACACTACTTGATAATTATTCCTTCCTAATTGCAAAGGGCTCTACATCCATAGCATGATCAGTTCTGAAATTCTAAGGGCATTAAAATTATTTTTTCATATATGCATATAGTTTGCAAATTTGGGGAAGCAAGCCTGTTACAAAACAACAACAAATTAATAGTAATAGGTTCAAACTGTCAGAGATAATAGTAGTAGGTGTCAGCTTAGCAGATATTCACTTTGCTCATTAGAAACTTAAAGCTGGACTTTTAAAATAATATAGGAATAAATAAGTGTTGGGTAAAATTATTAATCAAATGAATAAAATAATCAAAAGTCTTGTGGTGAAATGGGCGGCAAATGAATTTAAATACATAAATATAGCCAATCTAATGATGAATAACAGAGTTGGAAGTTACCTTGGAGATCTTCTAGTCCAACCTCCTGCTCAGGCAGGAAACTCTATACCCTTTCAGACAAATATCTTCTTTAAAATTTCCAATATTGGAACATCTACAATTTCTGGAGGCAACGTTTCACCAATTAATTGTTCGGTCAGAAAATTTCTCCTTAATTCTAGGTTGCTTCTCTCCTTGATTAGTTTCCACCCATTGCTTCTTGTCCTGCCCTCAGGTGATTTGGGGAACAGATTAACCCCCTCTTCCTTGTGGCAGCCCCTCAGATATTGGAACTCTGCTATCATGTCATCCCAAACCTTTCTTTTCATTAAATTAGACATACACTTTATTTCTTCTGGTCTCTGGTCTATGACTGAAATAAAATTCTGATATCAAATTCTGACATACCCAATTCCTACAATCGTTCTTCATATGTTTTAGCCTTCAGCCCACTAATCATCTTTGTTGCTTTTCTCTGTACTTTTTCTAGAGTCTCAACATGTTTTTTACATCATGGTGGATGCAGTATTCCAAGTGTGCTCTTACCAAGGCATTATAAAGTGATATTAACACTTTATGTGATCTTGATTCAATCCCTCTGTTAATGAAGCCTACACTCTATTGGCTTGTTGGCTCTTTTGGCAGCTGCAGCACACTGCTGGCTCATATTTAAGTGATTGTCCCACTAGGTCTCCAAGATCCATCTTGCATTTGCTGCTATTCAGTCAAGTACCACCTATATAATAACTGACTTGGGGTAGCGTATACTAACTACATTAAAAATACACATATTTTTATTGTTTTTATATAAAAAGGCAACATTGAACAAATTAGAGAGGACAGAGAGAGAGAATGAGTACATCCGCCTTAATAAGTGGAGCCATCTAAACAAGTCTCCAGATTCCCAGGGGCTTGAGGGCATAACCAGATCTTGAAGGAATTCCAGAACATCAGGAGAGAGGGTGCTAACCTAATGTTCTTTTCTGCCTTTCTCTTGGTACCCACAAAATATACTGCAAGTTCTTAGTGGGTGATATCTGCAGCTTGACTTCTCTGCCAGATCAAATAATGTCATCTGATATAATCAGGGAGGGACAGACTGTTAGATAATCTGTTCCCATGCCAGGAAGAATTGAAAGGTGAAAACCAGCAGCTTAAGTCAGCCTGGAAAACAAACTGGCAACCAATCCAGCTAGCAGAGTAGAGGTAGCACATCATTGCGCATGGCGTTATATTCTCTACCAGATAAAGCTTCTAGCTATTCCTCACAGTGGCCTCCACAGAGGAAGGAAGTCCACAGTAGCCTGATGCTCTTTTATCACCCTCCCTCACCCACCCACTGTCCACATCTCCAAAGTTCCCATGTCTCACAAATGAGTAAGCCAGTAATTCAGTAGGAACCAGGCAGAGGCAAAGGCATCCATCAATGGGAGGCACTAACAGCAAGATTATTCAGGAGCAGAATCCCACAGCGGCCTGCCTCTCTGCCTATCCTTAGCACCCAGCTGTAGTCTTGTTCTCAGTAACATCTGGTTCTCTGGGAAAAAAAAAAAAGATAGCTCAGGGTCAAAATAAGCGGAATAGATACATCTTGAGGAAATATATTCAGAGGATTTGTTCTCTGCTTGCTATTTTCATCATAAACTGCCCAGAAGACTTTTCTTAATGGCTAAATCTGTTCAAAATACATGCACTTATAGTATACCTTTTTTTTTCATCGAAATACAGGCAGATTGCAAACGACCACCTGAACCTTCGGGTTAAGCTTATTGGTACCAGCATATTGTGCAGCCCTTATTTCCAATTTCAAAACATTTCTTACCCTGAGCTCAATCATCTCTCATTTTAGAAAGTAAGCAGTTGAACGAACATTTCATTTTTAGGACATTTTTTTAAAAACATTTCATTTGGTGGCTTTTTTTTTTTAACCTCTTCCATCCTCTGCATTGCATCAGAATGCAGGGGAAAGTATTCGGGGAAAGCTATGGCTTCCTAAGTGATACCCTTCCTCCACAGTATATTTCTTCTATCGTTCAGATGCTTCAGGAAAGCCAAATGCATCACAGCTTTGAACAGCCAAAACTTTTCCATACAATAGGCTGAAGTTGTTGCTGTTGTTTACACTCCTGATTTCAATTGTTTATTTCCTTTTGTAATAAAATAAAAATATAGTGGAATCTTCCTTGTTCACTAATTGTTTGCTAAAGATGAGAGACAGCCAGCCAATTGAAAATTGCTGCTGTACTGCAATGTGTGGATATTTCACTACAAATAGTCGCAAATACATCTGTTCTAACCTGAAGTCAAATGCTTTGTTATGAAAATAAGCTGAGGTAGGAAGCCTTTTTAAAATAAAATAAAATAAAATAAAATAACCGGGATGACTTTTGTGGATTAGAATACTCTTGCTTATCAAGGCTGCTTTCCATTACAGAGAAGCAAACTCAGAATCCTACAAGCTAAGCAAAAGTTAGGCAAAATTATAGATTCTTTTCTCATACTTCTGTATTTAAATTGTTGGCTTGAAGATAAGAATTGGCTATCATATACGCTACAGAATCTCAGCAGCCATAAGATATCACATGATGCAGCCAGTTCAAGCTCAAATTCCATTTTCTTATCACAAGCAGATGCTAAAAATAAATACTCTTACAAATAGTATTTTTTTAAGTGCTGTGTTATCATGCAATTTCCAGGCATGTCTAGCACAGCCTTTCTCTTCTGCATCTCTAAAAAGAGTTGTTTATATCAGAGGGTTCTAGTGTCCACCTGAACATATTTTTACATTTGCTGGACCCTGATATAATTTGGATCTGTTTCAAACATGATCTTTTCCATATAGCCCCAGAGACCATTTTCTTATCAATCATGCTTCAAAGGATGACCAAGAATACTGCATATTGAGTATTGGCAAGGCTTTGGGCCCAATCAAAGGAAGTTTTTTAAAATAAAGAACGTAGAAAGCTTCAGCATGCACAGTAGAGGTGAGGTTGCCACCTTGTAGAAAGCAGTATGACAAGATGTGGACAATCCATGCTGGAACCCAATTAATATAGCCTTTTCTTTTTAACAGGGGTATCAAACTCAAGGCCCGTGGGCCGAATCCGGCCCACAATATGGTCGGACCTGGCCCGCGGGGCCATCCTGGTCTACCCAGTATGAAGAGGAAACATCAGGCCTGAGAAGCTTCAGCCTGGTCAACCCAGTGCAAAGAGAAAAGATTGGGCCAGTGTGGCTTCGGCCCGGTCTACCCAATGCAAAGAGGAAACATGCCAGCAGTTTGGGGAGTGGCGTCAAGCCACACCCACCCAGTCCACCATGCATGCCTGGCCCCCCAAAGTCAACCACAGCCCTGATGCCGCCCTCAATGAAATTACGTTTGACACCCCTGATTTATACTGTGGTACCCAATATTAACAAGGTATTAATGTGAGATCTAACTCACAGTAAAGCAGTACTTTGATATTAGTAATTAGAAAATTGAATTGAAGTTAAGATGATCTTGATTAGATGAAGAACTAGGCCAAATGAATTTTAACAGAAATAATGATTATGCACACAGGGAAGCTGCAGCATTTTCCAAATATTGGAAAAATGAAATCTTGATGGGCATGTGAAAAATAGCAAAAAGATACAAATCATAGTGCAGTACAGCACTATTAAAATGCTAATGTACTCCTAGGTCATATCAATAGTATAATTTCAAGACCATGGGAAATAATATTCTGTCTGTCTGTCTGTCTGTCTATCTGTCTGTCTGTCTGTCTGTCTGTCCGTCCGTCCGTCCGTCCGTCCGTCCGTCCGTCCGTCCGTCCGTCCATCCATCCATCCATCCATCCATCCATCCA
>JANHFL010006829.1:37207-53025 GCA_032468155.1 Oxyrhabdium leporinum | reverse complement strand
TGGGTGGGTGGGGCCTACCAATCCCCCTAAACACACCTGTGACTATACACATTATTGGTTACCTGACTTCACACTCCTAGGCAAATGGGTGGCAAAAGGTAATAGCTATTAGAAGGCTGAGTTTGAACAGTGTCAAATTAAGGAAGAAGGTACTTTTTAAAACTGATACTGCTAATGACATTTGAAGGTTGTCTCCTCCAGGGGCTGGAACTTCAATAAGGTTAAAGTCCTGGCTAAGGGGAGAAAATGGTGCTGTCAGTGAATTATGCCATGAGGACAGGCCCTAAACTTCAGAAAAGTACTGCTTTCTCCTGAAATGTCATTTACCATTTCCAAATCTGCTTCTCTGTGGGGTTGTCCTACTTTCACAAAATGTGTTCCCGTTTCTGTCTACAAGGACTTGTTATGGAGAGAATATCACATCTCCACCCCCAAACATATCAGCAAGTAGTTCTAGGTACACAGATCACTCAAGGCAACATTGAGAATGTTATTACTGTCATTCTCTATAAATTATTCCCAGAGATTGGTTCTATTTAACAAGTGCTGCAGCTCTCAGAGTTTTTGTTCTGAAATCTGTAGGCAATATACTCAGTCTTAGTTTTCCTCAGGGGTCTATCTAGCATACAGATTAGGAGCTGTCCTAAATTCTTGTCTCATAGTCCTTAAATTGAACATTTGTGTTACTAGGGATACTATGATAATGGATCCTTGAATGCAAGAGCAGATAGATACCTTCCCCCCCCCACACACACACACACTGCACCACAAACTCTGAATTCCTGAATATTCTGAGAAGTTCTTATGTTTCTTTTTGCAGAGAACAAATCACAACAAAACAGATCATCTTGCTTATATGAACACATCACAAAGACTTAATTTATAGGGACAAAGAGCTGACCGTGTTTTCATTTGTGGTCTCTTGTTTTCGTCTACATTGCAGCAAATATGCAATAGCTGGATAGGGTGACTAGAGAAGAGAGTTGCAGGCAAGATAAGAGAGCGTGGGAATAACCAAGTAATAGTTAGTTAGATTCTCATACTTTTAACCATGCTTTTCAGAGGCGGAAAACTGATGCAATATATTGCAATAGTATACTACTCCAGCTTCATTTAATAATGGGAAATTATGTGTTTCCTGTTTCACGAGTTACTCATACTAAGATTTGGATTTATCACTGATCTTCATCTTTTACACCCTCCAAAGATGAAGGTTAAACCGTGCCCTTCAAACAGTCTATTTCCAAAGGCAATCTACCTGGGGGGGGAGGGGGGGAAATATGTTTTTCTCCCCCATTTTAATTCATAAGTACAACCTGGACCACACCAATGTTTCAGCAAGCAAATCACAATTGTCCAAAACTGGTCTTCATAAGAATCAGTAATGATTTTACAAATGGAAGCTTCTGTGGGAAGAACTCCCCTCCTAGAAGAATGAAATATTTTGAGAGATATTAAAAAGGGCAGAATAAAAGAGAAATAAAAATCTTAAGGGAGACAGAAACTCAGTGCCTCAGCTCCTTGTCCCTCCCTCCCCCAAGCAGATACCAAGCTGAGGTCAGCTTTTAGAAATGCAGATTTGGTAATCCATTACTCCCTGCAGCAAGGTCTGAACAAAGGTAGGGTTAACCTTCAGTCACAATAGGAATTGCCCGATAAGCCCCTTCATTGCATCAGCCAAACTCCAACCAAGCTTAGCTCAGACAAACTCCTAGGATTTGTACATGGAACCATGAAAGTCTAACAACAGCCAATAGAATACATGTTCTTGCACAGGAACAGGAAACTCAAGTTCAAAGCCCAAGAGAAGGTATAAATACCCCTCACTCTCAACTCCATGTGTTCGGCTGCACCAGAGAACCATGTGCTTGGCAGTTCTGCTTCATCATTAAACCAATCAGCTCCCATGTTTCCAGTGTCTTTCTCCCAGCTTGGAACTGAACCAGATGGATATTTCTCCCAACACTTCTATATGCCTTGTAAGAAAGAATGAAGGAATGACTATATAAACTGAAAGTTCACTGCATCCTATTCCAGAGCATCATGGTGGAAAACGTATGTCCTCCAGAGGTTCTTGGCTGCAGTTCCCATCTTCTGCTGAGCTGCTGCTGAGAATAGATGATGGGAACTAGAGTTTGATAGTTCTCTAGGTACTGATAGAGCTCATCCATGTAAGTGGTGGCTTTCCAGATATTTAAATGCTCATTGGCTATGGCCACAGCTGAAGGACTTCCAACAAAAACTTTTTGAAAAGATTTAGATTTTTAAATCCTGCACTGATTAACAGCAAAGTACTAAAAGTTTCAGTGAAAGAAAGTGATTGATGGAATTGATTTTTCTTTCTTTTCCCACAATTTATTATCATGACTTTAAAGTGGCTTTTAATGAAAGAATCCTTGTAATAAGTGGTGAAGTAGAATGTACTGGCAGCATGAGGTTTTAGAATATAAAATGTGTTTGTTGTTTCTGCTTCATTAAATTTTTACTTCAAGAAATTAAATGTGTGGCACCACTTAATCAGAGGACACAGCTGGCACCCACATTTTGTACCATTACATTGGAATGAAAGAGGACAGTTTTGGAATGGAAGCCAGTTGAAGTGGCTTCATTTCTCTGGTCTTCTTTTTTATCTCCTTAATAATATTATTTGACAATATCAGTAATAAGGTAGAAGAAGCAGGAAAAGGCCTCCTATAAATGTAGACATTGGTCTTGTTTATACAATCCAGTCAAATCTCTTTATTGATAATTCTGGAAACATGCTGTCACTTGGAGGATATAGGATCTCATCCAGTTTCATTAGGAAGTGCCTTAGTGTTCCTTGAAACCCTGTTCCAAGAAAATTCTGCCAGGGCTTCATTGTATGACTTGACTATTATATGAGTTGACCATTGACCATATGGCAAACAATGGTTGGGAGAGTTCTGGGCTCCCAAGCATTGGTATGAATTTTGCAATGGAGAACCTTGTCTTTTTATTGCTATATAATTTTTATTGGAGGACCAACTGGATGTAATTTGAAAACTGCTTCATTTTTTATTAAATTATGGTGTTTGCATAATATATTTACTGCACTATTAACCCAGTTCAGGCTATTCCTTCCACCAAACTATATTAAAGCACAGAGAGAGGAAGCCTCAGAGAGATAGCCAGTGCATTTGTAAAATATGTTTGTTTGTTTAATTATTAAATAAATGTATATGGCCACCAAACTCACATGTGGTGATTCTGGCCTCTGTACAGCAATGAAAAACCACCATCTAAAATCCCAAAACGCACCCCACCAGTTGCGTTGCAGTTTATTTATTTGCAAGATTTATAAACTTCTTTCCTGCAGTGGCTCAAGGGAATGTACTGTACAAAGCACTTTCATCTCAGATTTGGTCATTGTGCAACGCAATTCTATGAAATTGTTTTGTCTGAAAGGTAGTGACTTTGTTTGCTTTTACAACCTACATCTCGCCAGTCCTACACCAACCTTTTAGACTATACTGGTTTTCAGAGTTTCCCATCATAGATCTGTCTCATCTCTCCTCCACCTTTGGCCTAGTCTTGCCTCATTCCCAGCTTTATCTTCTTCCTTGGCAGAAACTGGGTCTGTCAACAAATGTATTCCAATGGTTCAGAAAGCAGAAATGCTTGCAAGAGAAAAAAGCACATTTCCCCCCCAAGTTTGCTTTCATTCTTGTTCTTTCCCACTACCTGTGGTCAACTGGAATTTGTCCAGGTATAAAGTCAACCACAGATGGTATCTGTAGCTGCAACTGATCTATAATTGTTACTGTTATTTGATGAATAGTGCTTCTGACTGCCTAGATAGCATCTCTCAAGCAGATGCTCTGGAGACAGATTTATCTTCATTGGTATTGGGATTGCATAATGCTGAGCCTCTAGGTCAGGGCTGTCAAACTCCTGGCCCAAGGGCCGGATGCGTCACGTGCTGGCCAAGCCCATGCCCGGTTTAGCGAAGGGGAAAAAAGTCCTGTTACGTCACGTGACACCACTGTGATGATGTGAGTTTGACACCCATGGTCTAGGTCCTGGAGTCTAGGAGGTAGGCTTGGGTTTCCTGGCTCCAGATGATAAAAGGGATCTATTCTCCTGTGCCTCAATGATCATTGACCCCTATCATTCTATTGTGACGAGCATGACATAATAGTTGCATCTAATACTTTCCCACTCTATCTTACTTCTTAATTCATTATATTTAGGGAAGTTTTTAAAAGGCATATTTTCTTCCTAACCATTGCATGGGTCATTTTTTGACAGCAGTATTTGGGATGCAAAAATAACTTTAACAGCTCTCTCTCTCTCTCTCTCTCTTTGTCTCTCTCTCTGTGTGTGTGCTTGTTCATTTGTTTGTTAAAGTGTGGCATCTCTTCTGACAATAAACATGTAGTCATGCTGTGTAATGCTGACCTTATTGAAGCCTGTAGAAAACTCTCATTATATGGAACAGAATTGCAGAAGCCTTAATTAATTTTGGCTTTCACAATTCCCTATTTAACTTGCATTACCACACTGAATGGCTCTTTGCTTCCTAGAATCACTTGAGAGGGAGAAAGTAGGATGGTAAAAAGAGAGGGATTACAAAGGATAATTCTGCTTAATGTTGGCTAGCATAAAGGGAGCCAATACTTCCACTTTGTAGTTCCTGCTTGCCTTCCAGCCTCAGGGTGACCTTTTGAATATAGCCTTCCAAACATTGAACACAAAATATCTTACAGAAGTACACAGATAAATTGCATGAAATCAGACGGCATTAAATACAAATAGCTTCATCTACAGTATGCTGTGAATAAACTCCTTGGGATCTTTAATTTATTTTTGCAGAAGTTAAATATCTAAGACAGGTAAACCTATCATTTTAAATTTTTTTACCATTTTTACTTTTTTTTCAGATTTTTAGTCCAATTGCTGCGTATGTAAACACTATGCTTAAAACTCAGTACACATCTTTTATGAAGTTCTCCTAAATGATGTATTTTTATAGTCAGTATTAATACATTTTGCACTGATATTTATAAAATATAAAAAACTATTTTCACACATGCACACACAAATATATATTCAAGGGAAAAATGCATGCTCTGTGCATTGTGTGGGTCTATAGAGATATTTTTCTCTTAACAAATTCAGTCAGAAAATTTAGGGAAGTATAAATTTTGAAAAATAAGTAAATTTTTGTTTGAAAAAATAAGTTTTGGAAAACCAAATTAAACTATGAAATAAATGTTCTTGATCCTGCTTCAAATGGAAAAGTTTAACAGTCAGACCCCAACCATCTTATTTGCTATAGAACGTTGACAGCTTGTTCCTATTTATTGCTCTTAGTCACACCAGTATAGGTAGGGAAAAGAAACATTAACATGATTTTCTAAAAACTCTACCCCATCTTTTACCAGGGAAGTTGGTGAAAGTTGGCATGAATTTAAGCACCAATCCGAAATAGCAGTAAATACAAGGATTATGAGTCCAGAACCAGAGTCATAATGTTGTAATCAATAAGAAAAAAAAGAAAAATTAAGTAAGGGAAAAAAGAATAATAATGAAATAGGAGCTGTCAAAAGGATTGGTTTCAGGTAGGGTTTACCTGTCATGTATGTGCACCTAGAGAGTAAAAAAAACCTCTGAAATCCTGTAATAAATTAGCAATTCATACTGTTTTTGACCACATCTTCTATAATTCTTAAACATTGGTCATACTGACTGAAATGGGATTTGTGGAAACTGTGATTCAAAATCGAGAGGGCACCTTGCCCTAAATAGTCACTTTTGGAAATTAGATAATATTGAGGATGATAGACTAATGGTCTTCCTATATTCCTAAAATAAAAATGTCCTGGGTAGCCAATTCTCTAAATGAAAGGGACATGGAACAAAGCCTCTGCTGATGAATGTATTGGTAATGGTTGCGGAGGAGGGAAGATTCTTAAAAATAGTTCAGTTCCTCAGTCATAAAGTCTTTATATATAATAACAATCAGTACATTGAATTGTGCCTAGAAATACAGCAACTCTGCAAACTGAGCCTCTCAGTAGAAGACAGACACTTAAATAAGTAATGAGGAAAGTGGCTATGTTTGGCGACATGTTGTGCTGAAGGTGCAAGTAACCAATAAGATTGTGATTAGTCTCAATTATTTCACCTATTACTATTCTACTGAGAATATCAGTCACACTCTGTCAATCGATTCCATCTTAGTTTTAACCAGAAATCTTTTAAACTGGATCTCAGAGGACTAGATCTGGAATTTTGGCCTATCCTTCAATCCAAAATGTGACAATTAATCTAAAATAACAATCTCTGAATTATTTTCAAAACGGGTTCACCTATAGAAATCTGTAAACATTCTATTGATGCAAATGTAGGCATGAATGTACATTGCATTGATGTAAAATATGTGCACTTTGGTTTTTGATTGGTTGATTACATTTATATACTGTCTTCCTGTGACTTCTGCTGATCTTCTGTAAATAGTTGGTATGTACCAATGAACACCAGTCTTGTGTTATGGTAAAGACATCAGATCAGAAACGAGGGGATGGTGAGTTCTAGTCTCGGTTTAGGCATGAAATGAATTTAATAACCTTGGGCCAGGCACTTTCTCTAAGCCCTAGAAAGGAAGTAATGGCAAACCATTTCTGAAAAACCCTGCCAAGAAAACTGCAGGGGCTTGCCCAGGCGGTCTTTCAGAAGTGGGCATGATTGAAAGGAACATTTCAATTTTTCTTGCTTCTTTTCTTACCCAGGAGCTGAACAGTATTATTCTGCATGAACTCAGTTCATCCTCACCAAGGAATAAAGGCCTGATTCATACAGTGATTCAGATCTCCCCTTCTGACCAAAGCTATTTCAAATATCAATTCAGTACCTCCTGACATGAGTGGGAAGAGTTGACTGAAAATATAATTCATGATGCATGCAAGCAAAGAAAAAGCATATCTGCTTGCATTGATCAATGCAGACTAAGCAACATGGGTGGAGATGGAGAAAGACTAATTGTAGATTCCAGCTAAGGCTATGTTTGGTTAACCCAAACCTAATCACATTAGGTTATAAAAATTCTGCCAATATTTTCAGATTAAGTATTTGATCTGCAACACAGACACTGTAGGATTGACCAGTTTCTCTCTGGGTTTAGAGAGAAATCTGATTTCAGAGAGAGGAATTTGGCATCAGTTTATATCCCCAGTCAGTTCCCACTGACAAACTGTTTCCAAATTCAGAAAATTCCAACCTTGGAAAGCTCCAAGGAAGCATAGGATCTGGACCAAGCAAGAGGTGAAATTAGAGGGGGTTTTAGACAATGAATCCAAGGCTCCAAATGGAAGCTAGTAAAAGCCTCTGGATTGTGGCAGGGTACAAATGTGAAAAATAAATAAAAGCTCTTCCAGATGCCCACTATATTCCCCTCCCAGGGATGAGGAATGTTGGACCACATGTATCACTGGCCTAATAAATAAATTCCCTTCTACTTTGAGCCATGGGAAAGATATTTTTGTTTGTTTAAAAATACAAGTGGATTTTTATTCAAAAAAACAGAAGACAGTCTTTCAAAACACAAATATGAATGATCTGGCAAGGAAGGCATCCTTGTGTGTGCCTTGGACTGCACTGCAAGCATATGTAACAGCCAGGAAAAATGGGATTTCACAACAAAACATCTAAAAGGCTTCCACAATGAACAGAAAAGCCACCCCTATTTCCAATCCTTTTCTGACCCAACCATGACCTTGACTTAAGCTGACCAGCTTGCTGAGTAAGAGTCATCTTCCTGTTATATTATATTCTTTTTCTTTAGTTGCTTGCCTTCCTGTCTTCATAGCCTTTGCTGACATGCTGTCTAGGAGACAAGAAATGGACAGAGGCTGTGGAGCTGTATATTTAGCCACCTGCTAGACCCTATCTTTCCTGGCCAGTCAGGGATTCCCAAAAGACAATATGTGCTTGGGTCTAGGCAATGATAAATTCATTTTTGAGTGAGGCAGCAGTTTATCCATTCATCAAGAAAACATCATTGGACCAAAGAGTACTGGACAATTTTAGTCCAATATCCAATTTTAAAATTAAAAACCATCAAACTCTTACTCTAAATCCGCAACAGCCTATATTTTTATAGTCTCATAGAATTCTAATCATCACATTTCAAAATCAAAATTTTATTTCTTTCAGTTTCCTGCAAAAAGTGATTTTCATGTGGAAACAAAATTAGTCAAAGCCTTTTCTTTAACCAAAGGTGTCGATTTTGCCATCTTTGCCAAGGTAACTGTTGTCTACTTGAATTAAGATTCTAGATCCACTTTGGTGGCTGAAAGTTTGTCCTTGAAACATACAAAACTTCAGATTTGAATAAGTTTGCATTTCTTACATAAGAAAACACATGTTTATTTCTGGTTAAATTTTGCAAAGGTTCTGCAGCACTTTTTCAGTGCCAGTAAACAATTGAAATTCCCCTCCACCCAAAATAGGTGTAAATATTCATTGTTTCCTAGATAAGTTAGGTTAACCAGATCTTAGCTGCAGAAATCTGAATGACCACTACAAGTGATAAATCTATACTGATACCTAGGGAATATCTGGATTTTTCAGTCTAGATCAGATAACCCTAATTATATCATATATTTAGTTGAGGAACATATTTCTATAGGATATATTAGGATATTTTATAGAATTTTTTAAAGAGTTGAAATAATTTAGTCAACGTTCAGCACCTGAAGTTACATTTATTACCAAGAGAATATGCCTAACTCTCAATTGCAAATGAACTGGACTTAAATGCTGAGTTGCAGATGGCTCATGCCTGAGGATTTTACATAAGCAATTGCATTGCTCATTTCAGCTCTTAAACTATGCCATGTTTACAGTTTCAGAAAAACCCCCCACAAAGTATGCCAGATATGCAGGAACAGATTGTCCTGAGTAAAAGGTCTAATCCTCATGGGAAAAAGCAGTGATTTTTTCCAAATATTAGAGCCTTTCTTTTCTTTGTCTTTCCTTTTGATTTTCAACAAAGAAACTTGCCTCTGCATCTTAATCCTGCAAAGGGTAGCATTTTCCACGCTTCAAGCCAAATAATAGTCTGAAATATCATTGGCAGAGATCTGTAAATGCACTGGAGAAGCATAGGAAGAGTCAGAGTCAAAATGCTTTCCTAAATCCATCTGACACAAGAAGGGCATTCAAATATAACTTTGGACAAAGGACGGCTGCTTAGCAACCAAGTCTATGCAGCCTCCTTTGAACATAGAGGAAGATTTACATTTTAATTAATTAATTTGAAAACGAGTGATTCAACTCCCCCTGTGCTGGTTTAATTTTGGGTTGGATGGTGGAAAAATCCATCATGTCCTTATTATCTCCTCTGGCTACAACCACAGAGTTCAAGAGTCTTACCAAATGAATTTATGAATGGTCCCATTAAATCCCTGCATATGGCCAATAAGTTTGCAGTCTTTAGCAAACAACAGTATGCCTACTAGCATTTCTACCCCCCTCCCCCCATTCTACTTATTCCACTTCCTCA
This sequence comes from Oxyrhabdium leporinum, assembly GCA_032468155.1. Lineage (NCBI taxonomy): Eukaryota > Metazoa > Chordata > Lepidosauria > Squamata > Cyclocoridae > Oxyrhabdium > Oxyrhabdium leporinum. The sequence goes on along the minus strand of JANHFL010006829.1, from coordinate 43,499 downwards.
ATCCTTTACGTGAGGTATTATTTTGGATCAATGCCACTAACTAATTCTTTGCTAGCCTTTAGTCTAAAATGAAAGCCTTCTTTCATTATCAGACAATGCTGTAGGCAACTCATTCAATTCCAGTGTGGTCCTGATCATTCTCAAAAGAGAAAAAAAGAAGAGGCTCTTTTAAAAATGAAATGCAATTGCAGAATCAGACCTGCGAATATGTTATTGATTACTTCTGGATCACTTGCTGTATCTTCTGAAGGCAGCTTTTAATTGTCAGTTTGGTGGTTTTTAATTCCTATTTCTCCCATGTTATCAGCAGACGCTTTAATAATTGCTCATTAATTTATGATTTTAAGAGTATAGTTTTGCAATTCCAAATGCAATAAAATAAGAATGTTCAAGTGCTTTATTAAGGATCATTTAGGAACACCATGGCCACGATAAATAGGCAAAAGGAATCGAAGGGCAAAATAACTTTAAAATGAAAGGGCAAAGAAGTAGCACTAAAACTACCTTTAAATATTGATATCCCACTATCTAAAAATATTTAACAGAATAACAGAGTTGGAAGAGACTTTGGGAGTCTTCTAGTCTGGCCCCCTGCTTAGGCAGGAAACCCTACACCATTTCAGACAAATGGTTGTCCAATCTCTTCTTGAAAAGCTCCAGCATTGGAGCATTCACAACTTTTGGAGGCAAATGGTTCCATTGATTCATTGTTCTAACTGGAAATTCCTCCGTAGTTCTAGGTTGGATCTCTCGTTGATTAATTTCCATCCATGTCCATCCATTTCTATCCTGGGTTTCCTCTGGGAGCCCATGGTGGTGTATGGAGAGATCTCAGATCAACAACATGACTCAGGTTGGGTTCTATAGGCTGAACATAAGTCAGTCCCTCATCAACTGTTATATCACACTGCTTTCCAATTCTCAAAGGACAATTGTAGAGGGAACTGAGATAATAGCTGAGTAGGACTGATTGAATATATGTACATTGGAAAGGTAGGATTCTTTGATAGTTATAGGGACAGCCATCATATTAAGTAAAACATGAAATCAATAGTTCAAATACATATTTTAGCATGTATTAATTTCTAGCTAAAAAGCAGAGTTATTAAGCAAGATACATACATGAACGTTTCATATCTAGTACAGTAGCAGCCAAAATTGTAGAAACCTTTTGGGAAAAGTGTATTTTTGAGGTTTGATGGCTAATAATACCACTTTCTTTTGGAGTAGTACCATAAAATTATATATCAATGGAAAGATAATTTAATCAAGAATATAATGCAACAAAGTTTGTTCAATTATCTGTATTCTATGAAATTTTGGCCACTACTGTATTGTCCATTTAAACCTGTTAATTACTTTACATTTCCATGTGCACGGTTTCTTTTAATTTTAAAATCCTGTATGAGTTCTAATTTCTTCTTCTGAATAAATCTATATAAAATTAAATGTATTCTACCCAGTCACTTGGTTAATAGCAAATACTAAAAAATAAAGAACTTTTTAATTAATCCATATGAACTGGATTGATAAATTACTTCTCTTTTACTACTGCAGAATAATATTTTTCTCTATTAACTGATTCATAATCATAAACTGTATCTCTGGAATGATCATAGGGTCCATGGTTTCATTTCTTTTGTTTTGTTTCTCACTTAAGCTGTGTGCAGAGTATTAACAGGAAATAGCTATGCTACCCTGTCTTTTTTCCACAATATTAATAGACCCATAGTAACACAACAGTAGTAACGCTAATGAGAAATCTTCTAAGAAATGTAATCCTCAGAGAACACAAGTTACAACAAGGTATCTGGAAAGACTTACAATGCTAGTCACCTTGAATGACCTCAGTACTTCAGGGATATAACCTTCGGTTCTCAGTACAGCAAGTTTTTCAAGTCTTACTGTATACTGTAAGCACTGGTCTCACTGTACTCAGTGAGAATGTTGCATGTTTTGTATAAAATAGCACCTATTACCGTGTCTCTACTCCTCCAGCCCTGGCCTTTGCTGAGAACTGAGAACCAGACCAAGTTAAATCAAAGGGAATTGCAGGATTAGGATGGCTGTGCTGGCAAATGATAGAAATTGCAATGCAATATGTCTGGTGGGTACTTGGTGGAAAAAAGATTGCTTTAGAGTGCTCACACAGCCTTACAAAGTTGAAAAAGCCCTCTAGCCCTGTTCTTTTTATAACATGTTTCGCTGCAAACTGCTTAATTGCTTTTTAGCTGCAGTGTCCTCCAGAATGTGTTGATTACTATCATTTGCTGGTAGTAATTAACTTTTCAGAGACTGTAAGTGGTTGTTAATTTCATTACTTCAGTCAATTTCATTCTGCCCCTTGCCTTCATAGTTTCAATTTAAGGGATACAGCACACATAAAAATATTCGGAGATGTTATTATAGGAGCCTAATGAAGGAGCTTTGCTTTTAGGTCCCCAGAACAGAGGACAATAAAATACGGCATCTTTTTTATAGTACCCATGTTTCCTCGAAAATACGACCTACCCTGAAAACAAGCTCTAGCCTGATTTTCATGCAGACACCTAATATAAGTCCTGCCCCCAAAATAAAACCCCGCCTACCATCTGGTTGTATACTTTGGGGTGAAAAATCAATGAAGGGGGGGGTAGGAGAGCTGCCCCATTCACCCCTCACCTGCTTGCCTTAGGCTGCGTGGCGCATCATGCTGTGCCGCTACTCGCAGCAGGACGCCATGAGATTCATTGTGCCAATGTCACTGCTTGCGACAGAATGCCACGAGGCCTATCACGCCGCTGCCGCTGCCATGAGCCTCATGGTGTTTTTCCATGAGTGGTGGCACCAATGCAATGAGCCTCACAGCACCTGCCACAAGCAGCAGCATACCATACACATGGCTCGCATTCTTTTCTGCCTTCTCAGAAGGGAAGCAAGAGTGAAGAAAGTGCAGTCAAGTGGAAATGGTTGGAGTGCCGCCAAAAGCAAAAGGATAGCTGATGGTAACTTTTTAAAACATTATTTCCTAAAAAATAATAATAATAATAAATTCCAGAAGTTTAAACTGTTTCAATCAGCTGAAAAACAGCTCAGGCAGCTTTACAGCTCGGAGACAGCTTGCACGGGCTAGGCAATAAGCTATGCGGCATCTGGCTATGAGCAGCCACCGAACTCAGGCAGCGGTGCAACAGGTGTCAGGGCACGGGAAACATGACTGTGGTGGTCCTAAGGTAAGCAGATAAGACATTCCTGAAAATAAGACCTGGTGCTTATTTTGGAGCCCAAAACAAAATAAGACCAGGTCTTATTTTTAGGGAAACATGGGTATAAAATATTTTTTTTAAATTTTATTTATTTATAATATAATTTTGTTAAATTTATTAGACTGGAAAATACAAGTGAAAATGAAAACAGTGGGAAAATATAAAAGGGGGAAAAGGAAAGGAGGAAAGTGTAGGATAAAGAGGGAAAAAAGAAAAAAGGATTAACTTCCAACTACTTTCAGTGCAATAGGACAAACATAAAATAATGTGGATCTGTTCCCATATAGTAAATGCAAAGAGGGAAATCTATATTTAATTTAAAAAATTACAGCTCCCCAAGGTATCCACTTTAAGCAAATAAGCTATTTATTTAAATTCTAATTAATGAACAAGCCAGGACCACACAACTGTTTCAGTCCCTGATTTCAAGCAAATCATAGTTGTCTAAATCTAGACATCAGAAGAAACAGTAATTATAAATTGTAAGCCATCTGACGTCATTGACTGAGATGGATGACCATAGGAATTGAACAAACAACAACTAGTTGAAAAATAAAAACAGAAACCTCCACACTTATGGAAGAAAGGCTCTGTGAACCAAAAGCTTAGTGTAGTTAGACATACCTTGGTTGCAAAAATCCAGATAACCATTAGATAGCGGTAATGAAATTTAGAAAGGTAACTGTACTGGAATGCAAATCTGGCTCTGGGAATAGGGAAAGGGTGAATGAAGAAAGCAGTTTCAGAAAAGATTACTGAATCTTTTAAAAGAAGAAACTCAAAATAACCCTACCTTCATTTTGTTTGAGATAAGATGTAGTACAGACAACCTATGACAAGCTTCTAAGATTTTGTTATTATATCCAACAATAAAGACATTATTGAAAACCCTGTTTTTGCTTCTCTTTTTTTCCACTTTGCCTACCTCACTCACACTATTTGGTAGTCTCTAGTGATTGTCTGGATTCTTTCAGTCCCTATGAGGTAGATCAGACAAGAAACATGACCAGATGAGGTAATTCTACTTTATTGTAAAACAACATTAACAGAATCATACAAGTCTGAAAGTACATTTCTTCCCTTGTCTCCTTTACAGGCCAAGAGACTAGGGAGGGTCTCTTTTGAGCTTCTTGCCCCATCCACATTTGTGTTGTGGCCCAGCTATCTTTTATCTGATCATTCCATTGGTTGCATCTTTTTGCCCTGTCTCCCAAGGTATTTCCACATATCATTACAATATTTTGCAACTGTAACATGTGCTGTGACAGCCCTCTAGGACTCTATGATGGAGACAACAATTTCACCAATGCATTTATATCGAACATTTCTACCATTATGATTGAATAAACATTAAGAATGTACTGTAAGTATTCAGAGCTATTCAAATTGTATATTACCTGATACCCATCCCAGAGTATGGGATGTTTAATATACATTTGTTCTGAAATTCTGCCTAATTTGTAAAATGAATAGAAAACTAAACCTACTTGTTTCCTTTGCTTGTCCTTTGCTCCATTATGTGAACAGATAACTGACACAGTATTAAGCTGATGAACCAGTCATCAAACATAGTATAACCCTATTTCCAATATGAGAGCCAGTTTGGTGTAATAGTTAAAGGCATCAGGTTAGAAACTGAGGGACTGTGAATTCTAGTCCTGCCTTAGTCATAAAGCCAACAGGGTGCCTTGGCCCAGTCACATTTTCTCAGCCTTAGAAGGGAAGCAATGGAAAAGCACTTCTGAAAAACCTTCCCAAGAAAACTGCAGGGATTTGGACAGGCAATCTCCAAGAATTGGACACGATTGAAAACAAAAGAAAGAAAACAGCTACATTATTCCCAAATCTTAAAGTATTTTTCCACTAAGGATAGATTTAGCAGATTCCTGCACAAAGGTTAGATGTATCAAAGCTAAATATTCATAAGTGAACAGGAGTTGAGCTTGATTTAAAGGAGATGGTATCTTTTATATCTGTTAAAGAGCACTTTGTACATTGTTCCATGCAAAAGTAGAATTAGCTATAGTTTTTTAAAATAACTATTTTTCAATTTTTGTTCTGCCTTTTTTGGCTCCAGCTGATACTCAGTGAGGCTTACATTCATAAAACAGTTGTAATCCATTCAAAACACCCAATATAAGACAAGGTAATAAAAGTGCTAAAACATATATAGTAAAACAGTGTTGAGAATAAATTTTTCCACTGAATATTATAATATGTTGCCTTTTGATATGTCATGTATTGTCTTCATTCATAAAACTCAGAATGGCTTACACAGAATACCAGATGGGCTGCCAACCGGCTTAGCTGTAGCAAAGTAACTGCATTTTCTGCATTTGGAGTATAATGTAGACTAAATTAAGAATTCATATGCAATATTGAGCCAGCTTACAATTTTGCAGTATTTAGGTTATTATAAGAGACAAGCTAAAAGCTCAAAACTTACAGTGTTAGATAGATCGGCCCAAAGGTGCTTTCTAAAAGGCAACTGGACTTCTTTAGTTGTTTTTTTCCTTGAAAACATTTTGCTTCTTATGTTTTCAAGAAAAAAGAAAGAAAGAAAGAAAGAAAGAAAGTCCAGTTACCTTTTGAAAAGCACTTTTGGGACAACCAAGACCTGGGTGATTGAAAATCTCCATAGAAGATTTTCTATATTAAATAGATGGATCCCATTTTTCCCTCTGCCAATCCCATGTAGTGATTGGAAAAATGGGACCTGGGTTCATGCAATCACTCTGTGCTACATTCCATAGTAGAGTGTGATGCATACTCCAGTACAGTAGACCAAGTGGGGCAATCAATGGACACCTTATTGAAAGAGAACAGATAACAACTAATATTTATTCACTGAGGAGGAATCAATCAAGAGCCTGGCAGCCATGCTAGTTCTCTGGAGCATTTGGAACAATTTCCAGATTTTGTGGCATTCTTGAGTTGGTGGCCTGCTTTCAAATTGGAAGGGCACAAGCTACCCATGGCATTGGACCAGGATATCTGCAGGACCGTATCAAATCTACTCCCTCCCGGCGTCCCGTGCGGTCACACAG
>JANHFL010006829.1:0-10986 GCA_032468155.1 Oxyrhabdium leporinum | reverse complement strand
ATGGTGTAGGGTCTCCTGCTTGGGCGGGGGGTTGGACTAGATGACCTACAAGGTCCCTTCCAACTCTGTTAATCTAACCTAAGCATTCTCAAATGTTCTGCTGCAAACTGGATAATTATAGACAATTGCAAACTTCATTGTTTCAGCAAGCCAAAATATTGTTGATCCCCATTAATGGCTGTGTATGCTGATCTTTAAAGCAGATGAATACTACTATTCCTTTACTTCATGTCACATGAATGGCCGAGTTCAGAGGCTGTTTCTTGGTAAGAGCTGACATGATTTATGTTTAATAAAGGTTACTTGGCTTCTGGAAAGCAGTCTCAAGCCAACTCTCAGGCTTCTTCTATAGTCTTGTCTATTATCTTCTACCTCTGAGGTTACATCTCGCATCTTGGTAAACAAAAAGGCAGCTGTACGCTTGGCCAGCTCTAATGCAGCCCTTTGTCCAGCACTGGTACTCTGCTCACATCGTTCATCACACTTGAATAAAAATGATCCCTTGAAGGACAAAACCAAGGGACAAGGAAGGGGGAGAAAGAGAGAGGAAAAAAACAAAAGCTCTTTATATTTGCTGGCATTTGAATGGGGGCAGTAACAAAGCAACTGGTCCTCAGAAGCCTGGACCAGTAAAAAGTAAACAAACAAACTGCAAAGATTTTCCTACAAAAAAGCAACTTCCGAATTGTGGATGATCTGGGTTGGAAGTGGGACAAGCCTCAGATTTATGAAAGGAGGCTGAAAATCAGAGATGCTAAAGAGAATATATATATATATATATATATATTTCTATTCCTCCTACTCGAGGCTGTTTGCCGAGCTGTACATGTTTTACTTTGTCAGAGGTAGTTCTGATGTAGAAGGAAGCAGAATTAACGAATGGATTTATCCTGCTGAAAATGAAAGCCTATCTATCACCTCATATTATATTTCAGGTCTGCAAGGTCAGTTCTGTGATAGGTTGCTTTTCATGCAGACTGCGCAAAGCTGTAGTACAAGGTATGAAACTCTGGAATTAGCTTGCGCATCATTTTAGATTCTTACATAAGGAAGTAGAGCCTCTGGATGACATTGCAGAAGAAATGACTGTGGGCTCTGCTTCCAGCCACTCATATCCCTCAGCATCGCATATAGGCATTTGCAGCCACAACCAACATATTGCCTTTCACTTCTCGTGTAAGCCTCCAGTCTTGCTGGATTGCTCCAGATTTGAGGGAGAGGGAGAGGAATCTAGCAAGCAGGTACTTCTGTGCTTCTGGGGGGAGGGAGGCCTACACAAAGCAAAAACCTTGGCCTACACCACCTTTCTGTGGTTTGATTGCATGTGCTCAATTTTCTCTTTGGCAGCAGGAACAATTCTGTACTCAGTGCTAATGTTACAGATTTGAATTTCAAGATCCTATACAGTAAGGAAATGCTGCGAAACACATGACATGGAGAGGGTCTCTATGAAAGCAATTGTTTGAGCAAAATATATTGCCCGTTTCCCCCCCCCCCCCTTGTCCTATTGCATCCTGATCAGATGGCATGGAGGGGCTGGGGAAGACAGGAATTTCCCATAGATGATAGTTATGTGTGTGAATGGAGGGAGGGTTCTTTGAATACTCCCTCTGCAACCTTCCTTTGTTTCTTTTGTTAACTGAATTCATGAAGCCCTCTATCAAGCATAACCTCATTTTGCTGTTATGTTGCATGATCAAACGTGGTTCGCTGCATGTCAGTGAACTAGTCATTTTTGGTTTATTTATTTGCCTGTTTATTAAATTTATATACTATCTATCTCACTCTCTTACCTCACAGATAAGGCAAGTACATCATACCTAGCATAGGAAACCAGTTATACTCTGAATCAGATGTAAAATAAAGAACATGGGTGTTAAACTCGATTTCATTGAGGACCGCATCAGGGTTGTGTTTGACCTTGGGAGGGCCAGGGTGATTGTGGCCAGGGGGGGGCATGGCCAGCTCGACATCACTCATGTTGGGGGTTCCTGTGGTGGCCCAAGCACTCTGCCAGCGAAAATGGGCTCCTGAGCTCTGTCTTTGGCTGCAATGGCCTCCTGCAATCCTCTGCCAATGAAAACGGAGCTCAGGAGGGCCTCTCATGGCCATCCTGAGCTCCAATTTCACTGGCAGAGGCACCACGGGCCAGTCCTTCGCTGTTTCCAGGGAAGCCCCATGGGCCAGATCTAAGCACCCTGCAGGCCGGATCTGGCCCCCAGGCCTTGATTTGACACCCCTGATATAGAACATAGAATAATAGAGTTGAAAGGGACATCAGAAGTCTTCTAGTCCAAAACCATGCTCAGGCAGGAAACTCTATACCATTTCAGGCAAATAGTTGTCCGGTCTCTTTTTGAAAGCCTTCAGTGATGGAGCACTCACAACTTCTGAAGGCAAGCTATTCCATAGTTCTAGGTTGCTTCTCTCCTTGGTTAGTAATATATTTTAGTCTGAGATCTTGAACATCAAAAAGATTGTGTGAATAGCATCACAAAACTTAAAATGCATGAGGCACAGTATAATAATATAAGGGGATTTCTGTTTTTAAAAGACAACTATTTGACATCTAGTGATGGTAAGGGAATAGAAGCAGAGGTTCATAGAAATAGAAAAGGGGGAGGTGAGAGAAAGAAAAGAGTGTTAAATTATATGGTGGGAGGCAAAGAAAAAGAAAGGAAGGACTCAAGGAGGGAGAAGAGATACAGGTAGCTGCCCCAAATAATCTAAGATGACTGCACAACCCATATACACATATGCAAATGACCCAGTGTTTCGAATTTCTCCATCTTCTGTCTATCCCGTTTGCCTGTAGGGATTACATGTTGTGCTAATAGCAAAAGCCAATGTGTCATTTGTATTGTATGTATTCTATGTGTTGTGCTGTGCTCTGTAAGGAAGAACAAAACAAAGTTGTAATTCAGGGACCCCAACAGTTGTATAAATGAATCTTTTATGACACATATCTAGAGATCTAATCAGCTGCAGCTTTCTGATGTTTCAAAGTGAAACTAAGAAAAAAACCATTTTGCACTTCTATTCCACAGTATAAAACTAAAAATGTTCTATTTTAAAATATGGCAAGACTTAAACAGTGGTAAGGAGTGTGAATAGTGGAAATAAAAATTTTACTTTTATGGCTATTAAAAAAGAGCCTAACTGTTGCATACCTACCATATCAAGGCCTGGACTATTCTCCATGTCAATTAACTTTAAAAGCCAAATGATTAGAAACGTTATAGATAAATAATTGGGATTTTCAAGTACCGGTAATTAAATTTACACAAGGTCAGATCTTGTGATTTCCTGGGCTCCTATGAAACTATGGCATGTATGTGGTCTAATAATGACTGAATCTGCTCGTTTTTTCTACTACTGCTGATGCTGTTGCTGGGGGTTTTTTTGGTGTGTGGGGGGGTGGTCATTATAAAAACTTGTTCTGCTATTGGCACAGGAAAGTGCAGTGTTAAGAGCCCTTTCTGCACCTTTCAAGCCTAAACAAAATAGCTCAACACGCTCTGATTAAAAGCTGCTGCACCCCACCTTTTCCTCCTCTTCCTCCTCTTCCTTTCACAAAGCAGCACTACATGCAAGGATTTAGTTCAAGGAGCATTCAAATCACAGCTGTCAACTCCGAAACAAGAGCTTGGGTGGGATGAAGGGGGAGAAATAGGACACTGACATTGTGAGGGAGTTGCTATGGCAATTCAAACAGAAGGGTTGCTTAATAGGTTTTATTCCCAGGAAACCAGGAGCATTAGAAGGGAAATAGAGCTAGCGCTCCACAAAAGCATTAACGCATATTTTTTTAATGAATAGCATCTCTATGGAGAATATCGTGGGCTTCTTCTCCTTCAAGAGCAAAGGAAGGAGACCTCCTAGTGGCCAATTGAAATATAAACTGGTAGCTCAGAAAAGGAAAGTCCATTCCAGAGCAGAGCTACCTGGAAGAATATGAACCATAGCCTGCAGTGTAAAGCCCTCCATTAACTTACGGCTGACAACCCATGTTGTGACCAGAGGCGCTAGCTCTATTTCAGATCAGACAATTATGCCAAGAGGTGGAGTTGTATATTTCTGTTTTTGTTTGAAGGAAGCAGGAATTTTACTTGATTTTTTTAAAATTGTGTTTAACCTAATTTAAGGGGCTTGATAGAGGAATGGAAGACTTTGAAAATTTGGAGCTGAAAGCTGACCATCAGTGACATAACTGGTAAGGCCAGTAATGCATGTATTTTCCAATGCAACCTTCACTACATATGAACTAATGAAGTGATTATTTGTCTGATTAGTTATTCCATCTTTCTACTCAGAAGCAAATTGGATGTTTTTAATTTTGCACAGAATTCAGCTTACCCTGGCCTTCTTAGTGCATTCTGGAGAATCTTAAATCCTAAATACTGGAACTTTGGCCTGATCCAGCCAGGATGTTCTTATGAAAAATTCAAATGTGGTTTTATTTATACATTCAATTTATATTCTACATTTCCTCAAGGTGTTCAAGACAGTGTACATAATATTGCCTCTTCCACATTTTACCACAACAAATACCCAGTAAAGCTTTTCTTTTTACAAGAGTTTTTTTCTTTTTACAAAAGCTTCTTTTCTTTTTCTTTCCACCTAGCATTAATCTAATATTGTGTAGCCACAACCTTCGTAAGCACTGATGGCAAAAAAAATATTATGATAATCCTCAATTTATGACCACAATGGGGACTGGAATTTCCATTGTAAGTCAATGCAATTGTAAAGCGAACCACCACATGACCAGATTCAAGTTTATGACCATTTTTTACTATATTAATCATGCCACCTTTAAGCAAATTTGGCTTCCAAATTTACTATATTAATCATGCCACCTTTAAGCAAATTTGGCAATTCATTTTGCTTCTGAGAAGCAGCTGAGAAGGTCACAAATTGTAATCATGTGACTGCAAGATATTGTAGCCATTGTAAATGCAAGCCAGTTACCAAGCTCCTGAATAACGATCACATGATTGCAAGGATGTTGTGACCATCATAACTTCAAGGATGGATTGTAAGACACTTTATTTGAGGCCGTCATAACTTTGAACCATTGTCAAATAAACAGTCATAAATGAAAATTTCTTGTAGCACTGTTCTGTTACGTACAACTATAATACAAGAAACCACAGAAAGTTCTCTTGATTAGCATCTTTTTCTGTGAGTATTCATTCATTGGATACTTATACAGTGTTACATCTTCATGGGTTTTTTGGGGGGAGGTGGTGGCGATTAGTATCAGCAGTGAATCCACCATCATGGTTTATAACAGGGTAGGGCAATCAAGTTCAGGGATTGAAATGTAGCCTCCCAATATCCCCAAAAGCTGTAGAAAGTCATGTAGTGAAGCTGTTACAAAATTTGGTGGCATGATGTTTCAGTCATGCTGAAAATGATCCCTAAGTTGCCCATCCCAGTTTAGCATGTTATGTAAATCTTGTGAATTTTAGATTATTCAATAAAGCATAATGAAACAAATAACTTAGAGGAAATATGATTTCTTGAATTGCCATTTTGAAGTCAGAAACAAATAAAAATTGTAATTCAAATGCTGCAATCAATTTATCAGCCAATCAATCAACATCGTAATTTAAAAGGAAAATATCATCCCTCTCATTGGTGCAGGATATAAGTACAGATTTTTTTTTAAACCCTCCTACTTTCATTGCCATGCCGCTTTACATCTCTAAGTCAAACTAAATGCATTCCTTATGTTCCCTGTTCAACAAATTATCCCCACGTTAGAGAGGTTTCTTTTTCCTTTTGTTGAAACCAAATTCTTTTCTGTTGGATCTACATACAGTGGATTCTCAGAATAATTTTTCTACCCTACCTGAATGGGAAATAATAGTGTCATTAAATATAAGGCCTTGAAACAATGATAAAAGACATTGGCAATTATTTTTTGCAAAGGACATGTGGGATAATCTGCGCTACATTACATAATATCAGTATATTAAAATAGGTCATGTAGTAATATATTACCACTTGCACCAGCATATGAAGTGACCCTTTTTCTCTGAAGAAAAGATGCATCTTCTCACCTGAGCCTTGTTTCAGTAACATGTCAAGAGGATAGTTAATTGAGTTTTGAATAGACTATAAGCATCCATGGGAGGAGGGGGTGGATGCTTATATTTAAAATTATGATACAAACTCCATTACTTACAGTCTTGCCTCTGGCATTTGGCAGAAGTATGAAAGACCTGAATCTTTTGTTGTGATATTACAATACACATTTTCATTGTTTTTTCACTAGTATAGATGTCCAAGGATTATAGAATCTGATTTGAATATTTTAGATTCTATTATATTACATTGATAAAATACCAAAATATACATATTCCTTGCTTTTGCATATAATATCAGGGAATCCATCTTGAATCTTGAGGTGTTAACTGATTAGCATTTTCTCTCATGGAAGTCCTTAGTTGCTATCTCAGTTAAACTGTTTACAAACAATGCCATCTGGTGGTAAAAATTCTAGATACTGACATTCCACCTTAAAGTTAAAGTCTACAGTGAAATTATCTCTAGAAATATCTTGTAGTGATGGGGTTCACACAGTAGATCATATCATACGCTTGAGATAATGGATTCATTATGGTGCTTATGCATTATACGTTTTTAATTAAGTTCAGACAGTTACTATGAATATTTTAATTACTATCACAACATCTTTCCCCTGCAGTTATTTTTTGAACTGGTGGACCAAATTATGATTTAGTAAAATATATGAACACAGCTGTGTACAAATCTGGAGAAGGAAACTTTTTTTAAACGTAGCAAAGGGCCCTTTCTTTCTTTAGTTAAAACTGTCCAGTTACATTTCTGAATCGACTCCTTCCAAATGCAAGCAAGACCAGCACCATATTGTTCTTTGCTGATACTATTGAGATATTGCTTGAATCCCAGAAGAGTGAACAAATAACTATCAGCTCTGTTCCTAATCCTTTGGAATTAGCAGAAATGGCTGACCAAATGACTAAAAAACTAAATAAAAAAGTAATTTATTTGAGAAAAGGAAAAAGTGACAAGAAAAGAAAAAGTAGCAATCTTATAAATAATTCCAAATGAAGTAAGTAAAATAATTGTAAGTTAACTAATTATATATTATAAACCGGAATTAGAACTTGAATTTCAGAATATGTGCACTGTTCATAATAGAGGAAATTGCCTGAGAGAGATTTCCTGCTTAAATGTTGCTACTTAGACTTCTTTTTTTTCTCCCTAAAAGCAACTTATTTTTCCTAGGGGAAATTTGTAATAATTTTTGCCAACAATGATATGCTTCATTTCTGAAGTCCAGGTTAAATCTAACAGATACAAAATTATTCTGAGGCTGCTACCATTTTCTTTAGAAGTTAAAGTTTGATTTTGAAAAAACAAGGTAAAAAGACAACTGTACTGACATTTATGAATTTTGGTGTTGGGTGTTTTTGTTTTTTTTAAATATCTCTTGTGATGAGTTCGTCAACATGTCTATGCAGCATTCTTGACAACACTCTGGCCACTGTCTTCTTCTGAAAACATCTTCCCTCTTACTTCCCAGTCTATCCTACAGCCTGAGATTTTGTTATGATCATCTACAAGGCTGACCTTGTTTAGATTTCTGAGATCACCTTAGGCCAGGGATGTCAAACTCACGGCCTGCGGGCCGGATGCGTCACATGCTGGCCCCACCCTGTCCGGTTTAGCAAACTGGGAAAAAGTCCCGAAAAGTCACATGACAAAGCTGTGAGTTTGATACCCCTGCCTTAGGCAGTTAGCTACTATCACTTAGTTTGGACCCAAGACTTCTGGTGTCCAAAAAAGAAGCTGACATAAATATTTTACAGCAACAGCTAGTTATTTCTTCAAAACGGTTTGCTTGGCACTGATATCGCTATACGTTGCCAAAAGAAAAAGAAAGATAGTTTTTGTTCAACAGCAAGTTAGTTTAATTGGCATGTTTAAGGTCTCATCTGCTGTTATTTTTTGTCTTTTAAAATTTTTCTTTTTTTTCTTTTTTTACAGTTTACTAATGTAAATGGATTCGTCTCTTTGAAAGTAAATATAATAAAGGGAAGTATCCAACTGTTTTAAATGAAATTAATAAATAAATTAGGTTCATGCAGGATCTTGCTCGTGATTTTATTTTTGAAGTCCATGATGAACCTGTTTAACACTTCCATGTCATCAATGTCAAGCCACTTAAGATTCCGATCTTTACTCATAAACCTTAGGGACATAACTACACAAATTACATTCTTTGAAGTAAAGCAAGTAATGTGTTATGCTAGGTGTTTTATTTTCACAGCAGACAAATGTGTGGACTGTCAACTCTGACATCATTAACAAAGAAGCCACAATTGACAGGCAAACTAATTTCTCATGACGTCATACATCATCAAGGCAGCTGACAAGAGGTCAAGAAAAATTCACACCTGACATCCATCACAATCTAAATCCTTTTAACATTCTTTACTACTTCTCTGTTAATGACTCAGAATTTGTTTTTAAACTCCTGGTCTACTTTACATTCCCTAGTGTACTGTTTGATTTAAATCTGTTCTGTTATCCACAATTAAACTCTTGGTCCTGGAAGGAAAACATATTTTAAAACAACCGTCAGATTTCCTTTGAATTGAATTTGACTCCCAATGACTTCATGAACAAGTCTATGCAGTTTTTGTTGTTGCTGTTTTTGGAAGTCGTTTGGCACTGCCTTCCTCTTGGATGTTTTTCAACTATCTAGTCCAGCTTACAACCCTGATATTCCCCGGAGGTTTCCTAACTAAGTATTGTACTAACCAGGCTCAACCCTGATTAGCTTCCAGACCTAGATAAGATCAGTTAGGTGCGACTTGCTGAAATTATTAATTTTTCTGAATAAGAACTGCGTGAAAAGGAGGCTCCACAGGTTTAAGCTAGCCTTATATGTTTGTAGCAGCTTTACCACCTTACCATACAGGTAGCCCTTGACTTACAATAGTTTAACAATAGTAATTAGGATGGCCTTTGAAAGGATACTTATGACGGCCATAAAGCACCTTTGGCTTTTGTAAAACATTGCACTACCACCCTAAAGTCACATGTCAACACTCTGATTGCTTGGTACCTGTTTGCAATATGATTTATTGCCAAGCACTTCACAATCTTATGGTCGCCATTTGCAATGTTCTCTGCCAGCTTCTCCAGAAAGTCAATGGGAACTCATAAGGATAAGTTGCAAGCTGCTGCTGTCACCTGCCACTTGCTGAGACAACTTCATCTTATCTCTGCGGACTGGCTGAAAAAGCTACCAGCCAAGGAAAACAACAACTCCCTCTCCTCCTCCTCCTGTGCAGAAACACAGCTGTAATCCTGAAAATTTTGGTTTCACTCCTGCACTCCTTTGAAGGAGTTTCCTTCTGTGTGTAGAGTAAGCTGGGATAATGGCTTTGTTAAACCCCATATTTCATCCTCAGAAAGTGATGAGGTAGATCGAAAATGCTGAAAATGGTTACATACTTAGCGTCATCTAGAGTACTTCTTAGCTTTATGGGGATTTGAGCATGAACTTTCCAACAATATCTGGGTTATAGAGCTTATAAAACCAAAATGAAGCAGAAAAATAGCTTATCAATTTTTTATCACCCCAATTCCTTCTTTATAGCTATTCAGACAACCAAAATGCTGCCACCTGTACATGGACAGAGAATTATTACAAATATAATGTGGAAATCTGACATTCCAAACATTTGCTTCTTCAATTTTATGTTTATGTAATCCATAGGAAGATCTTTTCTTCCTGTATATTAACTCTCCCTTGAAAAATATTATCAAAAAGGCCATCTATATTAAAATTGAACAGCCCTCTCTCAACAGAGGGAAAGGATGCGACATCTATTTCCTGTCTACAACACAGTCATTTCAGCAATCCCAAGAAGGTTCCATACCTATTTGCACTCTGATTCATTATAGATAAACCCCTAAATGGCTTCAACAACTCTTGGAAACTAATGACTGACTTTCACAGTGCTGACAGCCAGATGATTACAAAGAATATAAATCTTTTCATTCCTTACCATTCAGACAGAACTGGAGAAGCTTCTTGGATGAGAAGTGAAACGTTTTCAAGGAAAAAAACCAAGACAGTCCAGTTGCCTTTTGAACAGCACCTTTGGGATTCCAGTTGATGTTGATGGGGAGTGTGGTCCTGCTTTGTGGCATTCCTCTGGGCTCAATTTTCTGCCCTCACCTTTTAAATATTCATATGACACCCCTGGGTCAGGATGGGTTGAGATATTATCAATATGCTGATTACTCAGTTATAATCTCAACCTTTGTCTATCCCCACAATGCTGCTGAAGTTCTATCTCAGTGTCAGGAGTCTGTGAGGATCTGGATTGTGAATAAAAGACTCAATAGGTAACCCTACTAAAAGCCAAGTGTCTGGATTTTGGGGCCATCTGGATCCAGATAATTTCTACCTTTTATTAATTTCATTCTGCATTAATTGTAACTTATAGACCCAGAGTGCAATTTATTGGTTCTCCTAGTATCATCACAGCCATGACTCAGATTGTCATTGCACAAATCCACTGAAGATGTGTCACAACAATATGTGATCCAGAATGCAACAGCATAAGTAATTATGGGCTATAATGTAACCATGTAACATTTACTCCATGAGCTGCACCAGGTACCAGTATGCTTCTGATCACTTAAAAGAGCTTCATGGGACAAGGGCTGGCAATTCACAAGATCACTTGTTTCCAACCACTTCTGCCTAACTGATAAAATCTGGTGGCTCTGGGTCATAGCAATAGTGATAGTAATCACACTCAGACTTATATTCCACCCTATAGTGCTTTACAGAACTCTCTGGGTGGTTTACAATGTCAGCATATTGCCTCCAATAATCTGGGTTCTCATTTTACTGACCTTGGAAGGATGGAAGATTGGGTCAACTTTCAGCCCTACCAGGATCAAACTCCA
>JANHFL010006828.1:300673-311277 GCA_032468155.1 Oxyrhabdium leporinum | reverse complement strand
TATCTATCTATCTATCTATCTATCTATCTACAACTGCTGGCCTCCAACAAGCATAGAATTGGGGAAGCCAGCTGGAAGACACAATTGGTGATTACATATCATCGTGCCAAATATAAAATATAAATTATTTATATATTTGTGTGTGTGTGTGTGTAATACACACACACGATCAATGACATTTTCTTATCCTAGCAAGATATTTATAACTGGGCTGCAATGTCAAAACACTAGTGATGATTTAACTGGTTGAATGTTCTTCCCCCCAAAAAACAAAAATAAAACCCTTCATATACAATGTAAGCATAGCAGAAGAAAAGTTCTACCATTGGTCCAGATATATATTTTTCATTACAAAAGTCAGATGGTCTAGTACTGACTGCAAAAAACAACTGCTTAGACCTAAAAATCTATGTCTATAGCTTCTTCACGAGATTTTAGCCTTAGTATCAAGTCAGCTATGCTATTTTCCAACTCAGTTCTAAATCTGGGACAACCTTCACAGATTCTGACGTAGCATGTTATTTTAAACAAAACTAAAAGTAAGAAGTCCTTTGTACTGACTTTGGTGACTATTCAGATACAGTCATATTATCTTCTTGGCAAAAAAAGGAAATTGTTTGCAACTGCCTTCTTCCAGGATTTTTTTTTCCTTCCCAGTCTAGCCTACAGCTTTGAGATTTCCTGGCAATCTCCCATCCAAATATTAATCTTACTAAACTTTTCAAGATTAGTCAATGTTGGCTTAGGGACATTTTAAAACAAAATAAAGGAATTTATTAGGCAAGACCAAGTCTTTGGGTGTAACTGAAGAAGTTCTTTGAATCCCAGACCAATATACTTATTTTCACTGTGCAATGTTTTTTTTTACACCATGAATGCATCTTAAATTATATTTCTTTGGTCAAACTCCAAACAACATGATTAAAATTAAAAGAGTTTCAGAAGCTTTGGGTTTATGAACATTAAGATAGAAAGCAAACTGACTTCTATATTCACTCCCTTTGATGAAAAATACCTTAAATATGTCTTTTGAGCACTGTGCGAGGATTGTGTTGTATGTAGAAGACAGTCCTAGTTCCACTAAGCTCTCTAAATGAGTCATCTTTTCTGTTTCAGTCTCCTCTCTTGTTTGTTCCAATGTGCTGCTTTCTATGAGTCCAAAACATCTATACAGAAAAAACAATGGTCAAGTAACATTAGTAAAACAAGAAACCACTACAAATTTTTTGTTGTTGTTTGTATGTGCTGAAGTAGAATATTATTTCAATAGTATGCTATAAAATTTGCATATGTTCCCTCAATCATTTGTGGCAACAAACTCTGGAAGACCAGAAATAAATTCATTTTTTAAAATTTTCTTGACCAACTCATAAGCACTTTATTATACTTGCAGTGTAATAAAAAGGTTTGTGAGCTATTTATTTAATCTTTCTTTTCTTTCTTTTCTTACTAGACTGACAATTAGTGTTTCAAGTGATTTTCAACCCACCCACCCCAAAAGAATTCAAGAAAGCAAAACAAATTAGTCAAACTATAAAACTGCAAAACAAGAGGAGATAAATTACTTCACTCTTTAGAAGTTTAAATATCTCAAATGTGGCCTTTTATATCATAAAGGTGTGAGAGAGGAAAAGTAATTGTATTTGGCCATTACAAAAAAAAAGCAGCCACATGACTATCACTAGATGCCCTATTCAAAAATACTGTTGCCTATAAACTTTGTTGAAAAAGTATCAGTCAAACTACTTATCCAGCTCCGTCAATTTTCGACTCTTATATTTTTTCCTCTCAGAATAGCTTTTTGAAACTAAAAATGTAGATTAATATGAAACACACAACTGCAGTGTGCAAGCCATTACAAAGGGCTGTCACATAACCAGCATTCTCTACTTTCCATTACTACTTGCCTGTCCATAAACTGCAGTACAAAATCTTCAAATTCAGCAGTAGCAGAGCACAGTTCTTTCTCCACCTACAATTTCAAAATACAAGAAAAGTTTTTTTCTACTGCATATAAATCATGATGTAATTTCCAAATTTTATTTAATTCTTTACTTTATTATTCTTTATTTAATTCTTGTATTATTCAAAACATACAAATCTCAGTTTCTGTAAATATTCAAAATACCAACGTCAAAATCAAGGGAACATAAATAAAAACAAAACAAATTTTGTTAGTAAATTTAGACCATATAGCTTGTTTTCTTTTAAACTGAAAACCTTAATTTTATAGTTACAAAGTACAAGCAGCAAATTATATATATATATATATATGTTTTAATATTCTTTTATATTCTATATACTCTTATCTGTACTTGAACATTTTCACATGCAGTTTAAGTTAGCCAATAACTTTTAAGACGGATACCTCTGTGAGATTATTTCTCTCTTGTAGTACTGATGAACAATCCACTAAAGGCACGAGAGTAGAAAATGTTGCAATGAACTGGAATGTGATCTAATAAAGTATGCAAACAAGTTTCAGTGTGTAGTAACTATACACTTTAATATAAAAAGAAACGTAGATCACTTCAAATATCTGAAACATTGTATGACAAAACTCTATAGGGAGGGAAAATTGATATTCCCACATCTCGGGTACCCAGATTACACCTAGTGCAAAATTAAACTGTGTTTAGTTTCTTCTATTCATATTTCCTATATACACTAAAACAGAGGTTGCCAGCCTTTTTAGGTGAATAGAATTTTGGGAAAAAAAATGATGCTTTCACTACCTGACAGCTGTTGGAAAAAGAGATTCCCATTCATAAAACAGTTGTCATGAGACACAGCTTGTTATAAATACACATTTTCCAGAAGGCAAATTGGCAATGCTTTTTTAAGACCTAACAACCACAAATGTAGGGCAAAGGTGATGTCTAAACAATTCTGAACCTATGGTTTTGTGTTCCATTGTTTATTCCTATCTATGGGCAAACTGTGACCTGGGAACTGAATACAAAACAATAGATGGGATTTGTATTCTAACTACTAACCATGAATCCATCTTAACAAAGCATAAATCCAATGAATGGCTCAGCAGGCAAAAGACTTCATAGCTAAACATGCTAACACTGAAAAGCAAAACACAATCACAACATGGGGAAGGCCTGGGGGGGGGGAGGAGCTTCCCTTACAATCCCTAAAAGTCGTTAGAGTTTCACACGGATGCTTGCCATCATCTGCCCTAAATTCCCAATAGATTCTGTATTCTTGTCATCTTACTATTTTATTTTATTCTGGCAGCTGGGTATGCATAAAAATGCTGAATTTTTAGCCATGCAACATGTTTAATTGCATTGAAATGGGGGGGGGGGGGGTGGCTTCATATAAGGTCCACAATTATTACTGTAAAATAAAAATTCTACTTTACTTTGTAGCAGGTCATAGTTTAAAAATGATTTTAAAGATCAGGGATAGCAGAGAATCCTGATGGTGCTAAGGGAGATGTAAATTATGCTGAGGAATCAACTGTGATTTAGCAGAAAGCACATAAACTGGAAAAGACTGCATTTAGCTTAGCCTTATTTGCTCCTCCTATTGTATGATCTACCCCTGCAAATGAAAGGAGGAAGAAATAAAGGCAGCCAAATAGATGCTCAAAAATAAGCAGTAAGGAAGAGGTTGAAATACGAAAGAAAGAAATCCATGGAAAACTGTAGTCATATCTTAGGTGACATAAGAAATCTAACTGCAACACCCTGTGAAATTATTACACTCACCATGCATTTGCTAAAATCATTTGGATCCACACCAGGCAATGCTCTCATCAATAGAGGCAACATATGTGTTGGACCTTCAGGAAATGACTTCCCCCCAGATACCAGGCTACGAGCTACACCAATTACACAACTTAATGTAGCTATGAGCTGATGAGGTTCTGTTAATGTCTCTAGTGCGGGATATGTTCTATGGGGGGGAAAAATAACAAAAGATTTTTATCAGTTCGAATGTTTTACTTACTAGACAAGCCAGACACGGGCTATGTTCAGGTCACTCCAAACCATTTTTCTAACTTTTCCAGTTTTGATATTACATTACTCTGCTTGCAGAAATTCTAACCAGTTAATGACTCAAATTTAAGAAATAAAAAAAAATCAGAATAAGATGGGATTTCAAATTCATTTTCTACTAAATATACAATGTAACATTAAGAAACAACAAAAATGAAATTAGATTGTAAGTCTCTTAACTTCTGCTGACTGAAGGGCTATAACAAGCTTTGTGGAACATGTGGAAGACTCCATTCTAAAAAAAGGAACAGTCAGAAAAGGAATTTCAGGAGTTTTAAAATATAAAATGCGTGTTTTAGGGATTTGCAAAAGAAACCATTTTCTTTAGTTAAAATGTCTATTTCAAAAAGGACCTAAAACGTTTGACCATATGCATTTTTGAGGAACTCTAGGAAGCAGAGAAGATATGCTGTCAAAGCCACATTTTTTCCCACCTTTTAAATGGTATTTGCTTTTGCTTAAGCCAATACAAATGGAAGGGTAGAAGTTTCAAAGTGAGGAAATGTATACCTAAACTTTGATCTTGTCAAAAGTTCTTAAACTGTGTTTTGGTATAAATGACAGCATGAATATTTTTAAAAGTAAACTCATAAATAATAAAAGATTAGAGTATAAAGTAAAACATACATCTCAAAAAATAAATACACAGAGACACAAACAGTAAATCCAGATTCTCTTGTCATCCTGAGTGTTAAAATTGCAGCAAAACAGACAATGATTTAAAACAGATAATTTTGAGGTATGTGGACTTCAGCTCCCAGAATTCCACAGCCCATACATCTGTGACTAAGAATTTTGGAAGCTGAAATCCATACACCCGGAAAATAGTGGTTTAGGTTAGGAAAAATACTGACTTAGAATAATGTTTCCTGGTCATCTAAAAACTAGATAAACTTTCTCTGGCTTTTAGATAGTACTCACTTTTCAAGTACTGGTGGGATTACCAACTCAGGACGCATTAGTGCAAGATTCTGTAGAGCTTGAGCTGCCTCTAAACTTCCAGTTTTGCTAAACATTGCCAGCAGGACAGGTTGTATAATGCATTCTACAAATTCTGTTATGTCCTGATCAGTAAGCTTATGGCTATCGGGCACAGGAGTCAGCCAGCTCATCTTCTTATAGCGCTCACGATGCAGTCTTCTGACTATACTACTGGGTAGACGCTGAAGTAGCTTCATTAGCTTATTCTACCAAAGAAAGGCAACAAAATTCATTCCAGTTAATTAGAAGCAAGGAAAAGAGCCAAAACTATTTTGATTTCTACATTCTGTGCATTAAACAAAGTAAATCTAGACACTTATTCAGCAGCCAGCTATGTCTTGTCTGTTTTGAAGATATTTTATGTATTGGGCATAATGAGATATGGACCAGAACTTTTAGTAAAGAGTTGGGATTTGATGTCAGGGTGGTTGTGGGTACAG
Source organism: Oxyrhabdium leporinum (assembly GCA_032468155.1). Lineage (NCBI taxonomy): Eukaryota > Metazoa > Chordata > Lepidosauria > Squamata > Cyclocoridae > Oxyrhabdium > Oxyrhabdium leporinum. The sequence goes on along the minus strand of JANHFL010006828.1, from coordinate 305,843 downwards.
CAGTATCTGTCTTATAACACTGCTGAACAATAATATTATTCCATTCTTTTCCTGATGCTATTATAATAGATAGTTATCTACTGGGAGAAGCAGATGACTTTCCCATACTTCCTCAATCCTGTGATGCCCACCACTGAAAACTCATTCACTAGATAAAATTCCTCTACTGACAGCAGCAGCAAGTCTGAATGGAAGCTAAGCAGGCATTCAGGTCTGCCAACCATATTCCAGGATTCTAACAACATTCTAATATAGAAGTCTAATCCAATCTGAGGTAACAGAGGGTGATGCATAGTTTTGTACCATTTTCCACTGAAAAACAATGGAATTTAATGGGAGAGCTCATTAGCATAAACAACAGATGGGCAAACTATCAGGCAGGCAGTGGGACTTTTAAATGGAAGCAAAGGCAGAACTGATGCTTCACTGCATTTTGAAGTAGCTTTTATTTTACATACTTCCTACTTCAATGCCTGTATCTTGGCATTACGACAAGCAGACTGATATCAAGCATCATGGCAGTTCTAATCCCTAACTAAAAGCAACAACAACCCATGTACTTGGCCCACGGATGTCTCTGAACCTACATGGCATAAGCAGCTGAAACAGCATGACAGCTTCGAGTGCAAGAACTACTCTTGTATCTTGAACTTTCATGAATGATGCATCGCATGAAAAGACTAGCCTTAGTTTTTTTCTATGTATGTATGTATGTATGTATGTATGTATGTATGTATGTATGTATGCATGCATGCATGCATGCTTGTATGTATATTCCAAAGCGATTTCTGAAGAAAGAAAATACATTTAACTCATTTAGTTTTTCATTTATTTAACAATTTCATTGATTAGTTTATCGCCAACTGCAAAATTCACTTAACTGGACACTGTACAAGTTTTGAAACATTGTACAAGTTTTGAAAACAACTTTGGATCGGGCATAATGCTATTCAACTTTTAATATAGTTCACAGCACCAAAAAGAAGCCATAAAGAATTCCCTTCAATTTGCTGTTGGCTATGTAGATCTACTATGCTTGGTTCATACATAATTTTGAGCTATAGTGAAAGGAAAGCCTGATTAGTACTGTTCAATATTGGTAATAATGATTCTTCAGGCTCAGTAAACAACTGTATTATATCTTCCCTAACCTTTCACATGGTTAATATTCTTTATAGTCTCATCTAGCTATTATTACCCATTACACAAATGGTAGTAGAAGAATTGAATACTGATTTTGATAACTATAACATTCTTTATAAATTAAATTTCTGGCTTTTCTAATCTTTTCATCTTTGCTATTGCTCATATCTGGAAACAGAATACCGCTGTAATGACACCTCTTTCTCCCTTCCAGAACCCCTTCAATAGTCATCTTTTCCCTGTGTTACTTTATAAAAAACAGGTGCATATTCTTGTCATAACTGCATTAGCTTCTACTCCTCATCTTTTTTATAGTTCAGTATCCATTTGTAGATCATAATTTCTCCAGAAAAGGAAATGAGTTAACTCTGTTTCCTATAAGCATTATGTATACTGTTAGTATTATGGAGGTGGAAGAGTTGGTGATGCTCTTAGAATGTTTTAAAAACCATATTTAGCATGGACATTTTATTGAAACTAGTGCCTGAAAAAATGGGTTTGACAAAATTCTATACCAACACAATATTTAAGGTCTTGATGTCAAGATTTAAAGAGAAGATAGACATATACTTACCAACCAGCGACCATTATTTGAGGGATGATAGAAAGATGCAATACTTTGGAATAATCCAGCCAAATGCTTTTGTACAAGCTTGCTTGTTCCGCCCTATTCAAAAACAGAGAGAACACAGCTATTTAATACAATACAATTCTGAGCAGTGGCTCAGTGGTTAGAATGCAGTACTGCAGGCTACTTCTGCTGACTGCCGGTTGCAGCAGTTTGACAGTTCGGCTCTCACTTGAAGGTTGACTCAAGTGAGTCCATCCTTCCAAGGTCGGTAAAATGAGGACCCAGATTGTTGGGGGAAATATGCTGACTCTGTAAACCGCTTAGAGAAGGCTGTAAAGCACTACGAAGCAGTATATATGTCTAAGTAGTATTGCTATTCATTTGAATATTAGTAGTTAGGGTTGTAGTTATGTTGTTGGTTTGAGTTCTGAGCTGATGATTTGATTCCAAACGTTTCATCCGCATAATCGACACAAATTCGATCTAACCAGGACCACAGTTGTAACCCAGGCAAACTCAAGGAGAGAAAGAGAATTCCTGGAAGCCTGGTTTTCCACCAATAAATCAATAAACAGACACATTGACATCGGCCCAATATACCGAAAGATAGACTGAAAGAACAACCTCAACCATGATCCCGAAGGCAGCATTTAAAGATCAACAAACAGTTATGCTGCAGAGTTATAATTTGACAGATCACAAGAAATCGGACCATATCACATGCAGCTGATCAAATCAACCCGAAACCAGACCATGACATCATCAGAAGACATCTGAACAACAGCATCAGTATTAATTTACATCACACAGATGGAACTTATAACCAAGGACTATGGCTCAGCAACTACAGCCAGCCAATGACACAACCCGAAATCAGACCAGGACTCAGATAGATATTTAACGGCCAGTGCTCCCCGAGACAAGCAAAATCCAAAGCACACTGAAGATGAAATGTTTGCAACCAAATCACCAAGCTTGGAGCTCAAACCAATAACACTGCTATTCATTTAAGTAGAATAAAAAGCTTCCCCTAAAAATAAATTCTGAATGTTACCCTTAGAATGTGAGATCCAGCATTCTAAACTGGACCTAATTATACATGACCTACCCATGGGAAGTCTTGTTCTTTGTAAGAGAAGCATGCAAAAGAAAGGGGTACAAGCAGCAAATACAATAGCATACTTGGTCTCTGAAAAGGGGCAAAAAGCATTATTCCCTAAGGAAGGGAATGGAACAGGAGGAGTATATGCTAACTTGACTGGAAAAGACAGACAGACAGACAGACACACACAGAGAGAGAGAGAGAGAGAGACAGAGAGACAGAGAGAAAGAGAGAGTTCATAGAATACAGTTATTGCTGCATTAACTCTCAAGAAAGAATTAAATAGTCACATGAATATTAATTTCTCAACAGAAAGTCAAATGCTTAACTCCAACTTGTGGCTACGCAGACCTTTTGAGTGTGTCAGAAATGCAGCACTGGACCCAGAACTAACTCCAGCTCTAAGACTGAAAAAGAGCCAGAAATAGTCTGCTACCATACATCACACTTTTGAGACACCAGAAGTACCTCCAGAATCACCATCCACTACTACTTTGAGTCACGCAGAAGGAAACCACAGTACAATTGTATGGATAAAATATATTTCAGATTCTTGCGATATGAGACTAAACTAACATGGCCTCCACCCGGAGGTGTTTTCTGTAGGAAAATTGTTACGTTTTTTTCTATACTTCAGAGGATATCTCAAGTGACAGTTTAAACGCTTGGATTATTTCCCACACACTGTCTGTTTCCCAGCTTTAAGTCTGAAAAGGAGTGGGGAGAGATGGTTTCATCACTTTTTCCTAAATAAGCAGGACGTTACATATATTTATAAGTCCTGGAAACCCAAGTGGAGCAATTAAGGTCCAGTTTAAACATGAAAAGTAGACTATCCAAGTCTTATGGCAGCAGAAATTCTAAAGCACATGGACAGTAACTGGTCAAATTTCAAGACAAATAAAAACTGAACCAGCTGTGCAATAATGAGATCCTCAGTGATAACACTTTCGAACTTGAGTCCATATTTCAATTTCTTTCTTCTTGGCTAAGAGTATCAGAGCATAGTCATTTGCTTAATATGAATGCACTTACTTTATATAATTTACTTTATTCTGAGGTGTCTAAGCATATCTCTCCTTAATCGGGCCTTGCCCAAATTACCTTCCTTAAATCTCGCAGAGCTACGCTGAGCCGCTCATTTTCCACCCCTGTATTGTCAAGCTGGGATTTCAGGAATTTCGCTTCACTTTGGAGCTCCTCAATGGTTTGAGTCAGATGGGCTTCTTTGGAAGCCGATTCCCTGAGTAGAGACTCTTCCCGGTTTTCCCCATCAGCTGCTGCTCGTTTATGGCTGCTATGAGATTCTGCCAAAGCCTAAGGAAAAAAAAAAAAAAGATGGAAGACATTCTAAGAAACAGCATCCTCACTGACCAGCCTAGGTCATATTAAAAGTTCAAGGCACAGCAGAGAAATTGTTCACTAAGTGTGTCAGTATATGTACCTCCTTCATGCAGGCCAATTCTACACGTAGAACCTCTAGTTGACCTTCCAGATCTCCACAGCGCTGCTTGAGCTCCTCATTCTCCTCCAGCACAGCTAGCCCATACTGGGCTGCCTGGACATTCTCTTGGATTGCCTCCTGCAGCTCAGCTGCTAGTCGCTCCACCTCTGCTTGCAGCTTTGTAGAATCCTGGTCCATGAGAGTTTCTGACATGCTATACCTAATGATAAATGAAAATGTGGTAGGAGATTGGAAATAATGAATACAAGTTAGATAGAATGGAGGATAGAACTATCCAGCGGTCAGCATAAATTCCCTATTCCCGTTCATTTCAAGCATATGATCTCTATACAGCGCAAACCAGATTTATAGTGTTTATAGTTCTAACTTAGTCAACCTTAGAACTAAGTGACCAGTTTTCTATGCAAGACTAATTCACTTATTATATAGCCCAAGGAGGGCAACTTGCAGTCCTGTGGTAAGAACAATTATTGCCATGATTTGTGAACACCAAGAGTGCAGTAAGTGGGGGGGAAATCCATAAGTCCAAAAATAGTCCTATTTAGTCCTTCATCCATTCTTATCCACTGTATGATGCAAGACTCCCATTTTGAAGTACTTAGCCATTTCAATAAATGTTAAGTGGAGTCCTTGGCTACCAGTCTCAATAAGTCCCTTAAAACATGAATATGTATCTGAATAAACTAAATTTGTCTAACAAAGGGTAGAAGGGCTGACTTACTACATACCAAGCACACCAAGATAAAGAAATTTCAAAGCATTTCACCGGCCGCGCCTCCAGGGAAGGGGGGGTGGGGTGGCGGTAATTATTAAAGAGGATCTATGCCCTAGGGAGTCCACTGTCCCGCAGACGACAGGCTGTGAATCTCTATTTGTGAAGTGGGGCCTA
>JANHFL010006828.1:261673-291984 GCA_032468155.1 Oxyrhabdium leporinum | reverse complement strand
GTGGGATTTGAACCGCTAGATTGAATCAGCAGAAGTGGCCTGCAGTTCAACACTCTAACCACTGCGCCACCTAGGATTTGTTGGCAACTGATTCTAATCTGATTTTTCAGTTCTCCTTTTTTTGGAAAGTTACTTTGGTTTGGAGAATGGGTCAAATTTCTTTCAAATGGAATCACTTGAGTAACAATTTTGCACAGCCCTTCTTTTCTTCTTAAAGGTGCTTTCAAAAATCATCCAGGATTTATGGATCTGCTGGCTGGTATGAATTTTTGTCTGTTTCTTTTCTATGTCTTCTTTTGCTGTGCTTTTGGTTGTGATTTCATTCTTACTTCATGTTAACGCTACAGAGAATAGTGATTGCATTCTTCTATTTATTTTTATGACATGATTCTTTCTTGGCATGTTGTTGTGTCTTCCTTAAGGCCCTTTCTCTGGGTGAAAGTGCCACAAGAATATTAATTAAAAAAAATAAATATATAGCCAAATCACTGTTTCAAATTGAAATTGCATGCACATTTGATCTAATGTGCAATAGCTTGCAATTAAGTAACTGCAGTGTATATGGGTCTTCAGTTCTTACCTACCCCCATGAAGTTTCATATCATAAGAATATCACAGGTGTTTACAACATCCATTAACACATCGTAAACTCTTAATGGAACAATTTTGCTCTTTGCTATTAGATTCTAATAAGGCAATGCTTTCTACAGGAGAGTTGACCAGCACCCTAATAATTTGTCATTCCATTTTATGCCACATTTACCTGCTTCAGTTCATCTATACAACTAATTCACATAAGCAGCAAACCATGGATTATTACATTTAACCAGAGAATGGCTTTCCCGGTCTCCTGGGAGACATCTTTTTTTCTGAATAAATAACTCTAGGATTGTCACAGCTGTTTCAGATTTCATTTCATTAATACATTTATATACTGTTTCATGTGCCAAAGCATCACAGGGCAGTTTATGATCAAAACAGCAATCAGATACACCATAAAATATAAACAACATAAAACAATACAATTTAATAAAACATATTGATGAAAAGAGCAGAGAGGGAAAGGAAAATCCGTCAGACTTCAGATTAGGAATGCTTGGGTCAGAATAGCAATAGCCATAGCACTTAGACTTATATGCTGCTTCACAGTAATTTACAGCCCTCTCTAAGCGGTTTACAGAGTCAGCATATTGCCACCAACAATCTGGATCCTCATTTGACTCACCTCGGAAGGATGGAAGGCTGAGTCAACCTTGAACCAGTGAGACTCGAACTGCCAAACTGCAGGCAGCTGGCAGTCAGCAGAAGTAGCCTGCAATACTCCACTCTAACCACTGTGCCAGTGTCAGCATATTGCCCCCAACAATTGGGGTCCTCATTTTACCAACCTGAGAAAGATGGAAGGCTGAGTCAACCTTGAGCCTGTGGGACTTGAACTGCCAAACTGCAGGCAGCTGGCAGTCAGCAGAAGCAGCCTGCAGTACTGCATTCTAACCACTGTGCCACCACGGCTATTGCAGGGAAATTCTGCCCACAGCCTGGAACTCAATCCTGATAGGACTTGATGTTGACCTTCCATCCTCCCAAGGTCAGTAAAATGAGGACCCAGATTGTTGGGGGGTAACACATTTACACGCCTGTCACTGAATGAACAGTACTGCATTCTAACCACTGTGCCACCACAGCTGATACAGAGATCAGTTTTCAACAGGAATTTAAGTCTTACCATAGTAAAAACATAGAGTCATAGAGCTGGAAGGGACCTTTCGAGTTTTTGTAGTTAAACTCCATGCAGGGGACCCTATACCATTCTGGACAACCATTCCAACTCTATTTTTCTGTAATTGTTGATAAGGAAGCTGGATAATGGACATTGCAGAACCTAGAGATAGTAGAAGATAAAATTACAAAATAAAAAAAACAACAACCTGTAAATAGAAGTAGAGCTACTGTGGTAAAAGAAAGCAAAGATAGTACCAATAATGATAGGCACTTGAGTGCAATCATCGATGGAGATTCTCAGTCATCCGGGTCATGGCTGTTCCAAAGGTGCTTTTCCAAAAGGGAACTGGGCTTTGTTTTTGGTTTTTGGTTTTCCTTTGAAAGCATTTCTCATCCAAGAAGCTTCTTAACCAGATGATTGCAAAGAATATAAATCCTTCCAGTCCCCATCAGTCAGTTAGAACTGAAGAAGCTTCTTGGATGAGAAGCGAAATGTTTTCAAAGGGGAAAAAAAAATGCAGATTCAGATCTGCAACGGATTAAAAACTATAGACCCATATTTTTATTGAATGCAGGTTACAAAATATTTGTTCAATAATTTCAGAAAGACTAAAGAGATTTTAAAATCAATTTATACATTCAGATCAACATGATTTTTTACCTAAGAGACAAATTAAAGATAATATGAGAATAATTTTGAACACATTGGAATACTACGAAGAGCATCCAGAGAAGCAAATGACGTTGATTTTCTTAGATGCACAGAAGGCATTTGACAACATGAACTGGCAATTTATGTTAGCACAATTAAAAGAGATGGACTTTGGTGAGAGATTTATTAAGTTGATTAAGGTAATATACTATCAACAAACCACAATAGTGATGGTAAATGGAGTTATGACTAAAAAGGTTAACATTAATAAGAGTACAAGACAAACATGTCCCTTGTCCCCATTATTATTTGTATTAACATTGGAGGTGTTAAATAGAAACATTAGACAAGATATGGAGATAAAAGGTATGGAAATAAAAAAGGAAGAGTACAAATTACAGGCATCCGCAGATGATTTAGTTTTTATTCTAGAAGACCCACAAGAAACAGGGCCTAAGTTAATTTAAAAAAAATAGAAGAGTACGTTGAAGTGGCAGGATTGAAAATAGAGAAAAAACTAAGATTTTAGTGAAAAATATCACAGATAAGCAGAAAAAAGAGTTAACGAAGAGATTAGACATTCAGATTACTAAAATGTGTAACGATTAAGGAGGATAATTATTACAAACTGATACAGCAAATTAAGATAGATTTGGAAAAAAGTAAAAGTCTGCAATTATCGTTAATAGGAAGAATAGCTACAATTAAATTGAATATATTGCTGAGATTATTGTATTTGTTTCAAACAATTCTGAAAAATTGGACAAAAAATATTTTTAGGGTCTTAATAAAACAATATTAAAATATATTTGGCAAGGAAAAAAAAGCAAGAATCGCAAGATTTAGAGGAGGTTTTGGACTACCAAACTGGGAACTATACTGCCAGGCTGCGGTGTTAACATGGGTGAAAGAATGGATTGTATTGAGGAATATAGGATTATTGACTCTGGAGGGACATGATTAGCAACTGGGTTGGCACGCCTTTTTATGGAATGGGAAAAATAAGATACATGGATACAATTGGGAGTACTACCATAGGATTCTCATTGAAAAAAGCACACATAATGTCTTGATTAATAGCCACTTTGTTCAATGACTGAGATTTTGGTTCCAATCATAGTCGTAAGTCAAGGACTACCTGTAGTTTTTCATCCTGATTTCTTTCATTTCTTTCCATTTCTTCACCAAATCCATTCCTAATACTATCAACGAATGGTTCCCCCTTAAACAAATAAATAACCAGAACCTTACTTACTTATTCATTGTTTTATTGCACATAATCATTTAATCATGCTTTTTGATTCATTCCTTTTCCATTTCTACTCATGGATATACACACACACTTAAGCCATACACTTGAAGTGAAGGTATTTTTTCTAAGCAGATAATCACCATTCTCTTTCATCCTTGAGTTTCTGAATTGTTCAATACATTTTCTATACTGCATGTCACTTAATCAAAACCAAACCCTGCATTGCATTAATTCAGAATATTGAATACTATTTCCAACAACTCATCCCTGGTTCATCCAGTATTACCATTCAATATAGTATAACAGCCAATTATCACTAACCTATGAACTCCTGCTTCCATATGCAATCGTAGCAATTCTGATGACACCATATATACATTCCAGAGTGTATTTAATTTTCCTGAATGTATTAATCAATCTCATTTCTCAAGAGATTGATTACCTTCATCCAGGTCTAGTACATGATATACATTCCAGAGAGTATTTAACTTCCCTGTATGTATTAATCTCATTTCTCAAGAGATCGATTACTTTCATCCAGATCTAGTACATGATATACATTCTAGAGTGTATTTAACTTCTCTATATGTATTAATCAATTTAATTTCTCAAGAGATTGATTACTTTCATCCAGGTCTAGTACATATTGCAAGTTTAAATTTCACGGTTACACAATACTTTTTAATTTTATTAATTCATTCAATAACATTATTATATACTCCTCTTACATTGCAAATGGCATTATTTCATGTGTCATGGTCACCATCAGATGGACTCATAGTTATTAAACTCCGCCATCCATATTGGCTATATCAATGAAGTTTTTCATGTACCACTTCTTCGTTAAATAAAAAAGTGTGCCCTGGTTACCAGCTTTAGGAATACCCATGCTACAGGCAGATCTCCTTTACTAATGGTGCTGATCAGTTTTAACACATGTTGGTCAGTATGCTGGAAGCAAAACAGAAACCCACATTTGCTCTAAGAATGATCACCCTATTCTATGCAACTTAGGATCCCTAATTTAGAAACTACCTCAAAAGCAAAATACTGTTAGCCTATCAATTGGGAGGTATATGGTAATGTACTGAGAAACATTCAAGATGCTCCAGCAGTAGGACCAAATAAGCAACATCTTTATTAAGTGACAGAAAGATGTCATACCAAATGAGCGTGCTACCACAGAAAAGGTGAGGTTTTTTCCCCAGTCACTTATCTAAGGCAGGAAAGAACCCATGAAAAAAAAGTGTTGGATTGCAAACAGTAATGAAGTACTTATTATACATGTGAATATTCAACGTCTAAAAAAATAAGCTGAACTATGATATTCACTGGAAAGCAACATAAAAGCTACGAAATATTTCAAAAGATGCTTTAAAACAACAGCTTATAGCTTATCCTAAATACGTGAATTCATTTTGAAGGACATTTTTGTAAGTCAAAAAATGGAAACCAACTTTTTATTGTCAGCAAGTTTGCAAAGAATATTTTGAACCTCTTAGGTTTGCAAATCACTACTGTAATCCCTGAGACAACCAAAGCTGACTGCATTCATTTGCAATGTTTTCTAATATCATATCTGTGTTTCTAGTCAGTAAAATACCTTTGCCAACATTTATATACTTTATTCATCAAACTACTGGAATTAAACATACAACAGAAGAAAAAAATAAAATAAGCTACCCTTTTTATTATAAAAAAGTACATGCTATTTCAATTAGCAAGCTTACTTAATGTATTCATTTTTGTATATCTTTGGAGACAGTTATGAACTCCAGTAAAATACAGAGGGATTAGAAGTGCTAATTAAAAAACTGATAATGGACAGAACTGCTATTTGAAATGTCCAGTTGTTTGTTTTTAATGGTTGTTATTTGCAGTTAGTATATGCTAAATCTATGGTTTTTGACTCAGTTTTTAACTTCCTTTAGGCATGTTGTTAAAAAGCTTTATGTTCATGCTCTTTAGCAAATATTTTCCTTCAGGGATCATCATATTAAACAAGCAGTGAACCCTTATACAAAGGTGTTGACTAGGAATGTCAGCATTCAAATGTGCTATTAAATTCCTGTTCCCTCTAGGCATTTTTTTTTGTTTTTTCTTTATTCTGTCACATCAAAAAGTGAATGGGAAGAGCAAGATGTGTAATTTCTAAATACAATTTCAACATTCAAAAAACACTGCATGACAGTTCGTATTCCTAGCTATTTTTTAAATTAACAAGAACATTTTTATTCTAACAAGAATTGTTAGCCACCAAGGACAATGTGTTGTGATAGATGGTATTTTTAAAAAAAAAATAGAAAATAATTAAAAATAAAGATACCTTACGTGTATTTTTTTTTAATTTAGATACATTCTCTCCTTTGAAGTACTGCCAATTCAACCTGCGTGCATGAGAATTAATTATCAAGATATACCTAAACTGATATTTGAAAACCAACCAGTCACTCAGGTGAGATAAGTGGTATAGTAAATAGAAGGACGGATGGATGATTTACACGATAGGTAGGTAGGTACCGTAGGTAGGTAGGTGGGTGGGTAGTAGATATGGAGAGAGAGAGAGAGAGAGAGAGAGAGAGAGAGATTTGTAGTGATATGCTTGAACAACACAGCAGTAAACTATTTCCATATGCTGCCAAGAGGGAATCTTCACCTTTGATATATATTACGGCAAGAGGTTTCTAATTATGAGTTAAGAACCTCTAGAAACTCATGAGCAAATTAGGATCACGAAGCCAGATCACTGGCACACAAAGTGAGTAGGGGGCTGTGCAGGTTGCAGAGCTGGAGGCAAGCTAGCAGGCCATTATAAAGCCAGATTCAATGTCAGTTGTTATCAGTCCTCCCTGGTAAATCAGATAGGAAACATGACCAGATAAGCTATTCTACATTATTGTAAAGTTATATTAACAAAATCTTGAAAATCTTGAAAATACAGATCTCCCGCCTCTTTTTATATGGCCTGATCAACTTAGGGCAGGGTTCTACCAAAGTTTCTCCTCTGATCATTAAGCAATTATGGGCTCCTCCCTCTCTTCCCTAGGCAGTTCCTCTTCCCTTCCTCCCTCAAGATCATTTCCACATACTATTACAGTAGCAAGGCTTCAGATTGAGGTTAAAGGTTACCTGTGAGCAGTACAGGATTTCATAGAAGGCTTGACCAGGCAAAGTGGGATTGAATTCTGACAATGATCTAACTTTGGTCAGGGAGTCAGAATATTTTTCTGGAGTGGGAGGAATGGGGAGGGAGTCAGGTGCTTATACATCAATTTCTCTAATTTACTTATAGCCTGCCCAGAACTGGGATTCTTGCAGGCCCCAAGAACCAAGAAAAGTACACAGAATTATTTCTGAGCAGTTTTCTTTATTGTCCCTCACTTATGGACAGATATCTTACCAGACTAAAGCAGCTATTTGCATTCAAGATATTCTTTAACAATTGCTACATAGAAGTCATCTTACCTCTCTTTCTCCCAACCAAACTATCTAAACACTTCAGCCTCTTGGCCCCCTGGAATGCAGCCCCTCCCTCCTGGGAATCCAAACTACATTCTACCAGATCCCATCTTCCAGTCTTTTTTTCTTCAAACTCAGTCAAGTTTCCTCACTAAACACATTCTTTTCAGCCATGCAGTGCAGGTTTGGTTCTGTATCTTGGGGATGGGGCACCCCAAAACTTAATGCAATATTCTCTGAGCCCTAGAAGAACCCAATCCTGCTCTCTCTCGATGAATAGACCAGCTGTGAAACCATCTACTGACTACCTAATGAGGACCCAGTTTGTTGGGGGCAATATGCTGATTCTGAAAACTCTTTAGAGAGGACTGTAAAGCACTGTGAAGAGGTATATAAGTTTAAGTGCTATTGCTATTACAAAGACGATAAAGAACAAAATACGGTAACTATTTGATGCTAAATTGGTAATTTGGTGCACACATTACTATTAAAGAGGACTTACTAGTTTTATCATAAGGGACACACAAATCTATCATTTATCCTCATTCATATTATAAAATATTCAATAAATAACCTTCAGAGCTTGAATATTTATGGTATCTGAACTGAAATAAGACAAGTACAAATCATTTTGGATGTTAAAGAACTATAAAAGAGCATAATCGAGCTTGATTCTAATGCTTTAGTACAGTTTTGAAAATTAAAAACACCTCCGGTCAGGAAAGCTGCATGGGAGATCTGTACTGTATATACAGAAGCAGAGAATAAGACTATACTTAGCGTTCCCACTCTCAGTGTAGCCAGCATGTGAAGTAAAAGTTGTATGTCCTGCAACTCAGTTTTAAGAAATGTACTTGCTGTAAATTCAAGCTGATTTTGTATAAGCTCTCATGAATCTGCTCCTATATTCCAAGGCCCTGACATTCAAATATCCAGACCAAGCCATTTTATTGACCTTATAATTCCTTGTTATGCATCATGACTTCAGTTTACCCAACTAAGTGTAACAAGTGCTTCATCTTCTTAACTGACCACAGGCTATTATCTACTGCCCGTGTATCAGTCAAGAGTTTTATCATTACAACTTAAAGTTCATGAATATTATGCTTCAGATTTTAAATATTTGACCACAAACTGATATTGGAAATTGTAACTATATGAATAAATCTAATACAGAAAATCTATTTTTAAACACTGAAAATTTAACAATTCCATTACTTCATCTAAGAAATAAATAAAAATTTAATAAACATAATGACAACTAAAATATAATTACAACATACTAGTATGTGTTAATATGGTTATCTTCTACAGTCACAGGACATTTCAGAAGCCAAACCAAATATTTGGGCACTGTTTCAGCACATTGTGACAGTATTAGTCCATAACTCATATTAGAATGAAAACACATTCTGCTGTAAACAGAGTCAGGGGGAACCCATGGTTACTGGAGAAGTAATGTCATGCTGCATCTACTCAAGTTCAAAACATCTTTGTAAGGCAACCATGTGAGTAATTTATATTTATCAATATAACTCTCAAGAATTTTTCTTGTAAACAAAGTCACTTACAATGACAAGTCCAAGATTTATACAAAATATTAACTTCTCCAGCATACCCTAAGCTTTTTTTTACCATTATTAAGAGCACAGTGGACTAGAAACTAACCAAGGCAACAAAGAAATTCCCTCTTGTGTACATATCTTGGTTATTATGACGGCATGGCATAACTTGCTTTAAAAGCATTTGATCTGTATGAAATATAGATAGTCCTTGACCTAAGACTGTAATGAGCCTGCCCATTATGGTTGCATGTTGTGATGGCTATTAAGTGATTTCCTCGCTTAAAAACCCCCATACCTGCTGATATGGTCGTTAAGAACTGAGCCACTCAAGGTCTTCCCCACTGGGCTATCCTGTATTCCATTTCCTTGGGGTTCCCACAGCCCTTGGGCCTGCTTCCCCACCCCAATACCAGGTCCTCTTTCCCTTCCCAGCAGCTCACCACAGGACTTGGGACTCGTCACCACTACTACCCGTAACCCATCACCCATTTATCTTTTGAAGACCTCCAGAATTCCAGACCTCTCATTGGGGAAGGAGGTCACACCACTCCATCCCTCAGTGTTCTTGGGCCATATGGCCATGCCATGAAAATGGCACTCAAGTGGCGGCCACTTCCATGATAGGGCCACACAGTCCAGGGATGGAGCAATCCGTTCTGATTTCTTTACATAGTCTGTGCGGTACTAAGGCTTTTTCTATAGCCCAGGAATGGAATGGCCTTCCTTCCTTACCCAATATGAGGTCCAGAGCTCAGGAGATCTTTAAAAGGTAAGTGTGCGATAAGTGATGAGAGGGGGAGGAGGACCAAGCCCTGCAGGGACCCAATGGGGGATTGGGTGGAAACAGGACCAGGAACTGCAGGGACCCGGAAGGATAGGATGGGGGGGGGGGGGAGATAGGCGGGGGATGCTAGAGCTTTCCAGCAGTCAGTTATAAGGGCAAATAACATGGAAATGCTGCAGCGGCCGTAACTTCGAAATGGGATCGACAGTGTCTGTTGTAATTTATAGGAAGCTGTCAATAAATATTGAAAATGATCATTTAACAGTAATCAGTAAACAGCAGCAGCAAAGCAGCAAAAAATTTCCCAAACTTTGTTCTATGCGGAAGTAATGAGTCTCAACGTTATGCAAAGTTGACAAAGTTTTGCCATATGATACAGCATTTTGCCGAACTGAAGATTACAAAGTGTCAAACAGATACAAGACTTTTAGTAGTACAGTATATAGATGCCTTAGGTTTTAGGATTTCCATAACATTCTTTAAGTTTCATATTTCTAGGCTTTCGGCAGGAAGATTCAAAGCATCTTTCTTTATTCTTAAACCTGGACAGAGGCCTTTGGTATAAGGCCTAAAATTTATATTTTATCTGGACAGGTTAAGAAGAATAGCCTAGTTAAACACATCAGTTTTACACTTTGGAATGCACAATATAAGTTTCAAAGATAAATTCAGTCTTTTGTCCATACCTGTATTTTCTGTTGTTGAAAAATATCATTGTAACACTATAATAAACAGAATTCAGAGTAGCAATCTATTACATATAATCTATCTATTATTTATGTCCAAATGTATAGTGGGACTTTCAATAGATGGTAAACTTTTGGATGTAATTCCATATTGTTGATTGTACAATAAACATTGCTTATCTTGATAATTGTTTTTTCTAAGTGCTAGCTTTTTAAAATAAATATATTTTATTTAGTACAAAAATCAGTTATATTGACTGGAGTGTATACAGCACATGGAATAATAAATAAATTAAAATAAATAAATAATGGAATAATGTTAATTTTCTTTATAAGTAGCAGGTAACTACTATAAGTCATATCTTCTACTGACAACAGGAAGGATGCATAATAGTGCATCATTTAATCATTCTCCAAAAGATAATTACGTTTTTAATTTGAAGAACTGTGTACTAGAAAGTGCAATAAACTAATTTACTTAATACTATAAGCTAACAACTTTCTCTTCTAAAGTCCAAATGAGGCTTACCAGCATTGAAAGATGACTAACAAACATTAGCCCACCCAAGTACCGGTAGTTGCACATGTTGAGGTGATGGCAATTTAGGTCACTTTAAGAGACAAATTGAATCTTACAACTTATAACCCCTCCCCTGGTTGATCATGTCACTTACATAAATTCCACAAAACAAAGCTCTGAAGATGCTGGAGTAATGCAGACAAAAGTACATGAAACATGGAAGGAAGCTCACTACTTAAGACATTAGCACAATGTAATCCTTAATACAAGCCCTACAATATTAGTGTCATACAATTTTGTTCTAAAAATACTGCCCATTGTCTTAGGTGCCAAATGTAAAATAAATTACATTTTTTGTTCAGTTTAGGGAAATAAAGCCTTATAATCAAAATGAGGCAAAGTCCATTAATGTTATTTTAAGTTATAAATTTTCAGTAGGAACCAAAACCTAAATAGTTTCTGGAAAGAGAGGATCAAGCATCCTTTGAGCCATCTTCAACAGAAGGTTACTATTTCCAGCCATGACCACTAACACTTTTCATTTGCTCAGATCAGCTGCTTTTATTTAACTACAATTTCCCAAGATGTCATGAAGTAAACTTTCATTTATAGAATGGATTATAAGTACTTATTTTTAAAAAAATAAACCATCTCAAGCTCTCCAGGAGAAAGCATTTTTAAATTTTAAATACATCTGGCAAAAAAATTGACAGAGGTGGAATGGTTCAGTTTCAGTCTTTCCAGATGTACAAGACCAATCTTTACTACCCTCCTATTTAAAAACAGTGTTAATGAAGACATCCATACAATCTCTCAATCTCTCTCCCCCTCCCTCCTCTATATAAAAGGTACTCCTTATTTTGGTAGACATGAGCATTTACTCATAGAAAAAAATTTGCCATGTGTGCGACACTATCTCTCTCTCTCTCTCTCTCTCTCTCTCTCTCATTCTCTCTCTCTCCTAGGAGTAAATGCTCATGCCTACCAAAATAAGGAGTACCTTCAGATACTTAGTCTTAAGTCCAAAACCTAGTTCAATAGAAATTCAAGCTGTTCTCAAGAAACCATGCTCACGACCTTTTGTTAGTTCATTACTTTTAAGAGAGTATGAATTATTTAATGGACAGGTCCTAAATTCCTGTTTCCCCTTCTCTTTTGTTCACTGTGAGTGGAAAACCCGCTAACAAGGGGGGGGGGGGGAAAACTGGTTTGATGCCAACATCCAGACTCACAGGGGTAGGAAGTATTGGTTGGAGGGTTAAGGTGGGCTTCTAGCCAGGGTGGTCTTTGGAGAGTTGTTTCGAGTATTGGCCCCGAGCCTTACTCAAAGAAGGAGTGGAGACAATACCATATTCCGAATCAAAAGAGAAGGTAAGGGTTCCCCCTTCTATGATTACCCGTCTTTCTCTACCCAAATTTGGAGCCCAGGTTCCACCCCACCATCTCCAGCCAAGCTCACGTGGAAAGCTTTCTCGTCCAGAAGAGGCCGCCGGGCCAAAGCTCCTGAAGCTGAACAGCGCGGCTGAGGTTCAGTTTGATCTGGGCAAGGAGGTAGCTGGCCTCGGCTTCTAGCTTGTCGCCGTAGGGTAGCTGCTTATTGTACACCAGTTCCTTCTGTACGGCTGGAGGCGGTAGGGGTGGCGGTAAGGGAAGCGGCGGCTCGGCACCGGCGCCGGCCTTAGCCATGGCCGCCTCTTTCCTGTCCCGTTGGATAACCGCCTGTCTCCCGCCGCCCCGAAGACTCGTCTTGCTGCCGCTGCGGCTTCTTTGCGTCGGCCGCCGGATCGGCCCGGCTGTTGGCTAGCCCCGGCTACCGAACCCGACTGCCTCGAGCGTCTGTCACACAGCGGCTCCTGGTGACGAAGCACACGAGCGAACGAACCAAGCAGCGCCGCCGACCTTGTCGCCGTCTCCCGCGGCTGCCGCCCAACACTGCTGGCAGAGCAGGCGGGCGACGCGGAGGTCACTTCCGCTGCGAGGGAGGGGGAGGAGACGAGGATGAGCTCCCTGGAAGGAGAACCGCGAGACTGAGGAGCCGCGAGGGCGAATAGAGAGGGGGCGGGGGCGGGGGCGCGAAGCCAAAGCGGCCGGCCGACCGGCCGGCCGGCCTACCTCCCCGTCCCGTAGGCGTACGGCGGCGGCGTCCCTCCCTCGCGCGCTCTCTGAGGAGGCAGGAGCTCGCGAGCTTCCCCCTCTCCAACGGACATAGCGGTCCTGGCGCATCCTTAGCGGCTGCGAGGGTGATGGTTTTAAAACACCTTTCAACCGTGGAAGTGAGCCTGGCAAAAGTACAGTAATAGGGAGTGGGGGAAAACCTGGCTCCTACGGAGATCGTAGGTATGACTCGCAGAGGGAGAGGCGAGAAAAAATTAGCCGCCCGGGGGTGACGCTTTTAAAAGGCAGCCAGCCAGATTTCCTTCGCGTGGAGCAGGTGAATGAAGGAATCCCGAGGACAGGAGAAAGGAGGAGAAAAAGGAGGTGGATTGAATCGGTAGGAGGATGAATGCCGATGTGGGAGAACTGAGAAACTTCCAGGATGGGTGTTTATTGAGGAAAATAAATAAATAAAGCTTGACAGAAGCAGGAAATAAAGAGGGTGAAAGGCAAAGGGAAGAAAAAGGGGGTTGTAAGAAAGAGTTTTGAATAGAGGAAATGAAGAGAGATGAGAAGGGAGCCTAGGATTTGTGGATCAGAGAACTTGGATTAGGGATAATGAAGAAAAAGAGTACAGGTAGTCCTTGATTTACAACAGTTCACTTAGTGACCGTGTAAAGTTACAACAGCACTGAAAAATGTGACATGACTTGTTTTTCAAAATTACGACCTTTGCAGCATCCCCATGGTCATGTGATCAAAATTGAGATGCTTGGCAACTGGTTCATATTTATGACAATTGCTGTTCCAAGGTCATGTGATCACCTTTTGTGACCTGACAAAGTCAATGGGGAAGCCAGATTCACTTAATAACCATATTTATCAGCTGCATTGATTCACTTAACAACTGTGGCAAGAAAGTTTGTAAAATGGGGCAAAATTTATTTAACAAATGTCTCACTTAACAACAGTAATTTTGAGCTGAATTGTGGTCATAAGTTAAGGACTACCTGTACTGTAACTTGTAGAAACTTGAAAGGACAAAAGTACTTTGAAGTGGGTAGGGGCACTGTCATTAGGTAGCACCAGCCTGCCATTCTTTGAGTCATCTGCTTCTTTCCCCAAGATCCTGGGCCTGTCCTCTGCAGCCGCAGTGCAAACCTAGGAAAAGGCATATTGGGTTTGAGGAGCGGCAGGCAGATCCTATGTACTTTGAAATACCTTCTCACCTTGAATTAAAGTGCTGTATATCTTTAATAAGTTGTAGGATGGGGAACCTTCATGGATATGCAATATGAATCATCCATTGCCCAATCCATAAATGATTTCATGTTTGCTTAAGGTGTTTTATGAATATAGCAAATTTAAGTTTGAATGAACTGTTTAAGCAGGATATGATTTTAGAAACCATCAACCTAGTTAACACTAAACCATGATTTGTTAATAAGACACTTGGTCATATTCAGGCCATACCTTGAGATGAAGCTTGAGTTAGTGTTAAACTAAGCCAATCTATACAACAATCTGAGCATGAAATACAAACATTTTTTTTCTTTTGCTTCCATTGAATCCAATTGATTTATAAAAGATGCTATTTTACTAGTTGGGTTTACACAATGGGTTATTACTGGATCCCAGTCACCTGATTATGTACCATCAAATTTGTGCTTATTGTTAGCAACGGCATAGATTACCTCAGGATGATCTGTTCCCATCTTGTTCCTTCTGATCACAAGAAAACTGATGAAAATGAAATAATGGTAGTACATTATTGTGGTGCTTTGATCACAGATTCATTCTTATCATGGTAAATACTATTATTTTCAAATGTTCGCTATTAACTTGTAGAACACGTGTCAGTCTCGCCACGTCATGTTGCTATCATGTGATGTTTGTCAACATTTTCCCATTTAAGGAGCTGGGGTGGGCGTGGCCTGCGCATGACACATCTAGCCTGCGGGTCGCCAGTTTGACACCCCTGTTGTAGAAGAAGAAAGGCAAACTTTAAGCACTATGAATTCATAAATGGTAAATATGTTGCATACGCTACAAATTGTATGGACAATAAAAAGTCTGTGATTCATTAGGACAGAAGGCGAAGGTCTTTCCTACATTACTTTTGTTCTACAGCTGGCTATTTTCCATCCCAAGAGATAGAATCACATTAACTAATATCAGTAATTTGCCCTGTGCTATTGAAAAAGAATGCACATTAAATTACTAATTTAAAAATGGACTGAGAAGAAATTTCGTTTCTTCCCTCCTAGCAAAAAGATCTGCTTTCCCCCTTACCACAGAACAAAAAGATCAACAGTAGCACTTTTCATCTCCCTTCCAAAAAATAGCCTTATTAATATCATCATTTGACATGTGTTGAAGGAAGAAAATATTTGCATGACAATAATAGTGTTACTAGACATATTGCTATTATATTTTTATCATACTTATTAAAATACATTTTGGTCATTTCAAGGCATCAAACATACCTAATACCTTGCCTCCAATTTTCTCCACAACAACTTGTGAATTGGGTTTTGCTGAAGGTAACTGACCCAAAGTTACCCAGCCAGGTGCTTTATGATTTAGGATATAATTGGGGCTTTAAAACATTTATTTAAAACTGTATATGACTGCTAGGTAACCCACAAAAGATCAGCAATAACTATATCATCCGTACAAGAAACGTGCTTCCCACCATAGCACCATAACATCCATCTGTTCTAAATATATTGGCTTATCCTCATCCTGGCCTAATGCTTGGTGGAAGAGCTAGTTCTTCAACACTTTTCAGGAAGTTAAAAGGGTACAGACCCTCTGAATATCAGATGAAGAGCTATTCCAAAGGGTGGGTGAAGAAGGCACAGCTCCAAAGTCTCACTAGAAGATAACATTTAAGGGAAGAGATCTAGGGCAGTCCAATTTAAGGTGGTGGAATAGGCAGATATCCTTAGAGAAAAGACCCACAAATGACCTAATTCTGGGCATTCGAAGCTTTGAAGGTCTTGAATTGCATCTAGAAAGAAGTTGTGAGCCAGTACATAATTGTTTGACATATTGTGATGTAAAAACCAATTGTGGTTTATTTATTTACAGTTAAACCCAAATGTGTTATGCCATGTAAATCTCACAAATCTAACCTAAAAATATTTTAATATATATTTAGTCCATGGCAATTCTACAGTTACAGCTGGCTTTAAGTATATTTGTCTCTATTAATAGGACAAGGTTTAATCTGAATCAGGTTTATCTAGTTAGATTGCTCTTTGGGATGTTTGTATCCTGTTTAAAAGAATTAATAACTATTATATTTATATATTAATTAATCTGTAAAGTGTAAAGATTTTCTGGAATACGTTCTGTTGAACTTACTGGATTTACTTCCAAATGATGGGCAAATATAATGCACAACAATTGTTTTTTAAGCAGTATAACTATCCACAAGCACACTTTTTTTCTCTTGGATCACTTACAAATTAATTTCAGTGATAGTCTAGAGGCATTTGACTCATATTATATGAATAAACTGCCTAGTAAATCTCCCCAACTGGAAATATACAAAAGGGATGGAGATTGGTTATAAAGGCAAAAGCTGTTTTTATCATTTGCCCCCATTTGCCCACCACTATGGATGATTCTCTTTATAAATATATTGTGCTCGAAAAACCAGGATTCAGCTTGTTGTATATTATGTGGCCTTGAGCAAGCTGCTCCTCACACATTTAATCTAAAATGAGAACCAAATAGATTGCAGTAAATTACAAACATTACCTTGAGCATAATAGAGGAAGAAATTAATTAAATGAATGTACTTTAATATTTCAGCTTCAAGTTTTGCAATTACCATAGCCTTATTAACTTCCTGTTAAGAGTTGCTATGTTGTCACTTATAGTTGGGTATGAATTATTGACTTTGCTGTTGTTCTGACCTCACTACACGTATTAGATGCTGGGGCATGACAGTTCTGCTTCAATTCTTTAGTCTGAATTCATTTTATATGCCTTTGGTGATGTTTGAGATGATCTGCAAAGTAAGCAAATGGATGAATTTACACACGCAGAGAATTTTAATACCAAAAAGTTGTAAATGTGCTTAGCAGAGATTCTCAAGATTCTGCAAAGTATTAATTATGCAACATTAGAATCCTTTTGACTATTTTGAATTTCATTGGTTGATATCTTTATTATGGGGTATAGTGGAAACTCTGGTTGAGCATGTATGGTAGAAGATTAGGGTCTCAAAACTTTTTATTTCTTCCCTCTGGGTGTTTTTATTCTGCTTCTGCTTCCTGTTGGGATAGCAGTTCGGTAACTCTTGCTGCAATCTATTTTCTAGGAAGCATCTCAACTGGTGTCTATTCCATTAGCCTCTGTGTATGAGGGGCAGAGTTCTTGTATCTTTTTGATGAATAAAACAAGGAAAAAAACAATGGAGGAGGGAAAAACAGTTTTTATAGTGCCACCTCTCATCTGTATAGCATTGTGATGTGGCTAAACGACTCAGATCTTCCTTGGAGAATTGACAGATCTTGCCACAGATGCAGAATATTTTTTTTTTTAAAAAAAGGAAAAGATAAACTGTACCTCCTCTTTTGTACTTGAGATGATAAAATGCCAACATTCCCTGTTGAAAAGGGTAAAGACAAATCTCTTCAAACCATGGGGACAAGGCAACTTTAAAAGGGAATTACAATAGAAAATACAGTGCTCCAGGTAGACCATAAGATGATGTTCCCCCATGTCAATTTTTAAAAAAATCATTGCAAAGAGATTGGAGTAGATTTTCAAAATTGTTGTTCTAGATATCAGGAGATTATAAAAAGAAATTTCTTCATATACAATCTGAATTACATTTTAAACCCTGAAATGCTCACAATTATATTGAGCTTGTAATTGAGTAATAATAGCTATAATGCAGAGAGGGAAACATACAAATTATTTTCTACATCTGTTACCTATTCTTCTAGTAATAGTACCTTAAGCCTCCTTTTCTTTAATTTTCCTGGATACCCCTTTTCCCCCAAAATACCAAATTTTAATCTGAGACTCTAAGATTCATATTTTCATCTTTCCTCAACCCAGCAATTGCTGCCTTGGATTTAAACTTTCTGACCTCTCAAATAGGAGGAGAGGCTGGGATATCTTTCCCTTGTGAATATATGATTTACAGACTGTCTTAAATGTTAAGGTCATCAGCTGGGAAGGTATACAGGTAATCCTTGACTTACAACCACAATTGAGCCCAAAATTTCTGTTGTTAAGTGAGACATTTGTTAAGTGAGTTTTGCATGTTTCATGGGTATCGTTCGACGTCTACACAGAAACCTCCGTTTGTATAAAATGAAACATCCCAGGTGCTAGTATGTAAAAGTCACTTCTTACATATACCACAAATGTTGCAGGTGCTGCATTTGTTGCTGGACAATTCAGAGTGATGATTTCACCTGCAAAGTTTAGAATAGGAAAACTAGGAGTTTTCACAATGACTAAAGTGGCTATTTCAACAGTCTATCATTGATGTGAGCCCTGCATTTTTGTTTCTAAAAAAGGAAATAATTGAAAAATTTTACTCCTTTCTAACATGTTTCTTTAATCGAGCCAGAAAGAATACTTTTACTGTATAATGAACCTCATAGGCTATGAATCAGAGCTAAATCCATCTGTTCAGTTTTTGCAACATTTTAGTTGTCATTGAACGTGAAAAAGGCACAGTCGGTTCCTGACTCACATAATGGGTACTTTAATATCTCTTGAATTTAAAATTCTATTTGCACAGCTTGTAACACTAACTTTTTCTTTCTTGTTAAGTGGGAGGAATACTGACTGAGAGTATTCAAAACAGCACCATTACCACCTGTCATTTCCTGATACTCAGCTGGAGAACAAATGAAGAGATCCAAATTTTAAAACTGAAAGAAATGCATTTGCTCCATTGAAGAAAATTGCCACTGCTGTGGTTATCAACTCTGCAAACTGCTGGTGCACTTTTGCGCCCGATAGCCTTCTGTTTCAAATCAACTAACACCAGCATCATCAGTTTTTAAGTATCGGCAGTGAGATTTTTTGCCTGAAATTAATCAACGTTAAATAAAAGTGTCTTGACAGAAAACTAAACCATAGCATCATTTGCTTCATTTTAATTTATTGTATGATGGCTATTATATTATTTATATATTATTTATATATTATGGCATAAGAATTAAATATGAACCAGCCATTATGTTTGCCATGGTTTGATGTAAATTTAGTTGTACATTAGACATCTGTAATACTAAATTCCAGGTTCAGAGAAGAAATGAAGAGAAGCAAATATGCTGTTTGGGGAATATCTCTACAATGACAATTAGAAATTAGACTGACTTATTTTCATCACTTGAGATGATCTTATAATCACTTCTGTCCAATGAGACGTGGCCTAATATGTAATATGTAACTGGACAATAAGGTCTAAAAACACAAATATAGATTGTTGAAAAAGATGAAATTAGTATACTAATAAATGTGTTATAAGTTGCTGAAAAATTATCTGCATTAAAAAGTATGTCTATGCATTGGCAGTTGTAGAAAAAAAAATTGTGGAGGAATTTTCCTTTGTTTCTGTATGTTAGATATAGTACATGCATTTTGAATGTTTTACTTCTGTCCAATGAAAGTGACTGTCTTAAATGAAACCTGATTACGATGTGAATCTATTCAACAAAATTGAACTGAAAAGCCTGCTTGGGGGTGGGGGGGAAAGCTCCTCAGAATCCTGAATTGTTAATGACAGCTTCTTTTGCTGTCAGAAACAGTGGGTTGTTACTGAAAATGCATTAAACTGATTCACGCTTCTGGTTGATGTAATTGATGGCAAACCATCACCTTCAAATTTCAAGTCAAGGACAACCCACACACTTCCCTGTTGCTTAAATTCTTTCATGTGGTCCTGGGCAGCCACATAGTTGCCATTATTGGATGAAAAGGGCAAGAATTAATTCCCCTGTTTCCTAGGAAACAACAGTGACTACAAAGTGTCAATTGAAGTGATTTTTAAATAAGTCATGTTTAGTCTGTGGCAATACAATCTACAGCAGAGCTTTCATATTTTTCCCCTTAATTTTACCACACTTAGTCAAGAAAAAAACTTTTCCAAAAACCGAAAAGGAGAATTAAAGTCAATAAGGGACATTATGTCTACTTATTTTTAAACCCTTTTATTTCTGTTAGATGCATTTGAAATGTTTTAAAATAATAATTGTTCTAATATAAGATTATTCATAATTAATAATTAAACCCCAGATTCTAGAGTGATTTTGCCCCCTTTATATTTATACCTTGCACTTTGTGGGAAGGAGGGGGGAAAGCCTGTTCTTTTGTTTGTATTTTTGAGTTATTTTAACATGTACATTGCCAAAAATTGTAATGGAGTCAGGCAGCCTTGTAAGTTTAATAAATAAGGCTAAACCAAGCAGAAAGAATTGAGAGGTGAAAGGGAATAGACATTACAAAATAGAATCAAATTTTAGAAAAGCACCACATGCCATTTGTAATGAGAAAAGGTAAGATTAGAGATAGAAAATCTTGTTTCTATATGTAGCAATCTTCTATAGTAAGCCAGTAAAGCTGATTTGGTATCTTATAGGTAAAATGGTATATTCAGTCTTTGACTTAGTTCTGATCATGAGAACAAAATTCCCTAAATTTAGTTTGTTCAAGACTACCTGTGTAAGCTTGGCCTGGTTCTAGTATGTTTTAGTGTGATGCTCCTGAGCACTACAGTACAATATATGTACATCCAAGTAATAATAGGTAACTTTTGCTGAAAACTGCCTAACATTGAACTCTTATCGACTAGAGGAGCAGCATACGCAATAGCCATAAAATCCTTGTTAGATCAACATCTAGAATTTTAACTGCCTATCAAAACCTTTTCTATCAAAATCCTTCCTATTGATACCTGCCCTAACAGTATTTAAAATGCCAATCTTGCTAATGGTGATTTATTTCAGTTATTACATGGTACTGCTGTAGAATATTATTGAAAGTAATTGCCTTCCATCACCGCTTGCTGTTCCTTAATTGTTTCCTCTTCAGCCCCACCAGACTAAAAAATACAGAGCAAACTTCCATCCAGAAATTGAATAGAACAAGGTGTGAATAAGATCTGTTAGTATACAGTACGTCTCTGAGCATTCTTCCACACCTTAGCCAGGAGGCTTCCATAGGGTATTATTTTCTGCTCGGAAAGATAGAAGAGAGCCTTACCCTGTATTTTATTCAAGAAGAAATTTATATTGACTGGATATCTAGTAAAGTTTGCAAAGCACAATCCTCTAAGTGCCTTTGAGACACCACTATGCCTAAAATACTCTTTGCATGTTAGTTATATGTTCTGCTTTGCTTCTAATTTTATCTAAGACCTTCTGTTTCTTCTCAACGTAACACTTTGTCCTCTTTGAAACATTGTCTAGAATGTTCATTTAACGGGATATTGTCTGATTTAAGGAAATGTAAGTTATAAGTTATAATTATCTTAATTTTTCAATCTTTATTAATTTGCATATGCAAACATGCTTAGAATTTTAAAAATCGCATATTTCATTTTTAGAGGATACATGTTCGATTATAATATATGCCCTTTTGGAAAAAGCATTTCTTAAGTGAAATAATAGGAAATACTCTTCTAAACTGTAGTTGTTGCCCTATTTTATAATATTTATTAAAAGCTCCAAATCTTTGCAATTAATTGGAAGTTTCTTATGTTAAATAATCTAAAGAATTTGATTAATAAAACATTACAGTCCCACTTTTCATTTCCATCCTTGCCAAGAATGAGGCAAGTTTCATTCAGTATAAGTGAAGTTAAAAATGTTCTTTGTTAAAATTAGACTTCCTCTAAATGAACAAGCTAACCTTTGCTTGTTTGAATTAAATATTTTGAAAATCAAAAGATACTGCTTAGAGCAGGGCTGTCAAACTTGCGGCCCGCAGGCCAGATGCATCATGCACTGGCCACGCCCACACCCAATTTAGCGAAGGGAAAAAAGTCACGATATGATGCCACCGTGACAACATGAGTTTGACACCCCTGGCTTAGAGGAATAATACTATAAGACAACTGGATTTTTTTAAATTACTCTTGTGTTTGATAAAATCTCTTTATCACCAACCAAAGCCTTATGAGGACCCAGACTGTTAGGGGCCATATGCTGACTCTAAACTGCTTAGAGAGGGCTGTAAAGCACTGTAAAGCAGTATGTAAGTCTAAGTGCTATTGCTTATGCACAACAGCTAAAACATGCACAGTGTACAGATAACTTCTACCATAATATAATAATGTGTATATCTTCAAGCTCTTAGTGATTTGATAAAATTACCAGCAGGATGGTATAAAAGAAGAAACAGAACTGTCCCCATAAATGTTTCAGATCTTGCTATAACCAGATTTTACCAGAATGTTTCATATCTTACCTGCTAACTTATACGCGATTGGCAACTTGGTGTTGCTGTCTGGGAAATGAACATTTTTATGGAAAAAAACTACTATTCATCAGTGACTGGTGAGATTTCATTGATTGGGTTGTCTGCGAAGTGGGTATCTAGGTGGTTTCCAAAATGGACTTTTGCCTAGAAAAATGACTTCTACCATTCTTATTAACTCAAAGATTTTCAATTATGTGTAGATGGTGAAGATTTTAATTTTGATTAATTCCAATTTACTTTCAAAATACACATTTTTTTGCCCGGCTAATAGAATAATATTCCTATAGATTATTCAGTGGAACAACTTGCCTCTAGAAGTTGTGAACGCTCCAACAACGGAAGTTTTTAATTAGAGATTGGACAACCATTTGTCTGAAACAGTATAGGGTTTCCTGCCTAAGCAGGGGGTTGGATTAGAAAACCTCCAAGGTCTCTTCCAACTCCGTTATTCTATTTCTATGTTTTGGCTCTTTTTCCATCGTATCTCCTGGTTACATCGATCCAAGCTCTTTAAAATTCCCTTCCCCCCCCCCCCGCCTTTTTTTTTTTAAGTGGGTGGATACAGCCTATCAAATTGGCTGGGATTAATCGGTTGGGCTATCGCCCTCTAGTGAATCTTGAGCCTTGCGTGTTTCCGTCGCGGCCTTTGCTGGCTGAGTTTCTGTGTTAGATTTGATCCGCGGTTGCTGGCTCTCAGTCCTTTTCTACCTTGAGTGACTCTTCTTTCCCTGCAACCGTTATGTCCCGGATCCTCAAATCGGTGGATTACGAGGTTTTCGGCCGGGTTCAAGGTGAGCAGCGGAGAAAGATGCGGAAGCTAAATATTAGGAAAGGGGTCATGGGGAAGAGAACTGCGCTGACAAAAAATAGCTTCAAAGCGCATGAACTGCCCTCTCAGGTTACAAGGAAAAGCTGGAGAGGAGAACCGTTTATATAAAGCGAATTTAATTGCCAGATCATGCCGCCCGTGCTGGCTCAAACCTGTTCTGTGCTCAGTTAGTCTTAAAAGTGAATTGAAGAGCCGGCAAGGGTGCGCGGCAGGTGCAGGAAGGAGCACTCACTATTTCCATACCCCCAGCTCCATTAATGCTGTCCCGGTTACAAGTTACCATTACCTCCCATGCTACCTTCGCAGGAGAGCTGTTCAACTGCTTACTGGGATAGCACGTGTTTTAAAAACTGGGGAGATAAATTTTCATTTTAAACTGGCAGTGAAAGATTACATTATTAAATCCTCCTTCATGCAAAAGCTAGTCATCAGAGAGAATAGTGTTTTTCTTAATACATTTTATACATAAGGGATTTATCCACATCAGCCATCTTTCAAAACTGCATAAGCACACTTCAGTGAAATACAAAGATGTAGTAGGAACAGCAACAACTTGACCAATATATGTGTTCTCTCTTCAGGGAAGGCACCTAAACATCGTATTTGAGCAGTGATGATGGATGATGACTGTGAGCATTCCGTCAATGCTTTAGTCACATATTTTGAGGGATAGTTCAGTCTTCTGCTTGTTTTCATAGAACTTCTCTTCAGCTCAAAACCACTCATTCTGGGTTAAATGATTGTAGATTTGTCGCTGAAATGACTGCACGTACAAATAAACCAGGAAAGAAAAAAGAAATGGTTATTTATATAAACCATCCTACATCTCTTTCTCTCTAAAAGAGCCAAGTATGGCCTTGCCCACCAAAATATGGCCCTCTCTGATGTAGGGAGCAAACAGTTAAAAAACCACAATTATAAAATAGAACTAAGAATGCAATATCCTTAATTTAAAACAAAAGAGTTAAATATATGACAACTAATTTAAAATGCAGAATGGAGAATTAAAATTGCTTGAGTGCAATAACAGAACCATAATAAAATAATAACATATTTTCCTGGTAGGTAAATAATATAAAAATAGACACCAACTGGGCTTCCATGTAGGACGTACCACAGTTAGGAATTCAACACTTTAAAAATATGAAAGTACATAGCTGAGTAAAAGATGTGGAATAGAGAGTATGTCTCTACCATACATGTAAAGAAAAGCTATACTTCTCTGTACATACATCAGTATTTCTGAATTGCTATACAATTTGGATGCATCTTGTAAAATGATATGCACTCTCTTTGTATATGATGAAACTATGTAATAGTTCTGATTTAAATATTTTCTGACAGATGTATTATATTGTAATTCCATTAGCTGCTAAATACATTTTATTTATGTATGTATGTATGTATGTATGTATGTATGTATGTATGTATGTATGTAATTTATATGCCACCCATCTCACTATCCAAAGTGACATATTCGGTTTGTGAGTTATGATTATATGAGTGAAACACTTGATCTTAAACATATTTACATAAGTGAAAGATAATTGAATATATTATTTTATTAAAATATTTTCCTACCCCATATGTAGCTGAGTAAAATCAATAGAACAGCAACCAAGTAGCATAATAAAAATACAGATGATAAACTATGATAAGTTTTTTATTTTGCTTTGTTTATTAATTCTCAATGATCCCAAAAGAAAGAACCTAATAAAGAAACTATACAACAACTTATGCAAAAACAACTGAATATCATAGTGAGAAATTATTTTCCAAATATTACCCTTACCCCCAAATATAGTTCCATAACCCAGATGTGTATCTCATTAACAGTAGAACCCAGTTGAGCAATCTTCCACTGAATTCAGTTATACATTTGGACCTCCCTGGATTGTTCTTCCAATTTTCTTTGTTTCCCAAAATGTGTTACTTTTAATTACTTTTCATTTTACCAAACCTTATATCAAAATAAAAACTGGCAATCTTTGATTGGTTGTTATAATGCTGTTTTATAAATACAAATGAAAAGTTGTTCCATTGAGCAAATATTTATAGTTTTATTTTCTTTGTATTCTTCTTTCTCAGGGGTTTGTTTCAGAATGGTAAGGCACAATGAAGTATATCATCTTTGCATCACGTCTCTGTGACTTTTTTGAGAGTAAAATAGAAAACCTGCGCAGAGATTTCAGAAATCTGCAATGCCAAGTTTCTGTGTTAATCTGGAGAGTTAAGTATCATATAACTGTAATGTGTGCTTTAGTGGAAATCCTTTTACAGTAAATCCTGATTTTATAACCATTAGTTATAGAAATACCCTAATCTGTTTAGTATTTTATTTAGCCACATAAGAAAAAAGTTACCAGCATTGTACAAAAATCCCAGGTTACATGGAAATCTTGCATTTCTTATTATCCATATTTAAGTTGTGCAATCTGGAAAAATGGGAAAGTTCATCTTTCATAACGATCAAGAAACACAAGCAGACTCTGTTCACTTTACAAAGCAAAGTAGAGTTTGTTGAAAGGTTGGGAAAAGTTGAAACAGTGACAGTACTGTATTAGCAGAGGCGTTTCAAATTGGGATATCTACAATTTTACAACCAAAGATTTAAAAAAGTCACCTTGATTTTCAGCAATGGGGAATGAAAATGAAAAATGAAATGTAAAGCAATGAAATGTGGAAAGAATCGGTATTAGAAAATGCTTTCTATGCAAGGTTTTTTCCAAATGAGTAGTCATGGTGAACAAGTGTCAAGTCCACTTCTATGTGAAGGAGCCTTGGAAATGAACAGGAAATTAAATGGCAATCCTGACTAAGGCAAGCTGAGGAAGGTTAGCACAAATCAGGTTTCTCCATGGGATTCATCATTTTGGCATTCATTGTGTAAAATTTATGCGCTGATCAGACAGGTACCAAAATTCACAGATTTAAAAAATGAGAACTTTAATGCTGAAAATATTTATAACACTGTTATTATTTCTGGACCCTTCCACTCTGAACTATGTAGTGCTTTAGAAACTGCTTTGCAGTGGCTACAAGATCAACAGGACTGAGATGTACTGTTCCTGCAGGTTTTGGCTGCAAAAAAAGATAACTAATTCTCTCAAATAAAAGAAATATTTCAAAGCATTATAACACACATGCAGTATAACCATCTGAAAGGACATAATCCAAATTCTTTTGGGCACAGAGTACAAATTATACAGTTATTTGGTTCTCACTTAAAAAAATAAATCCAGATGAATATTTGTTCAGTGTATGAATTTTCTCTCTCCTACCACAGAAGCATCCTTTATGTCTTATCTTGAAACTGTAAATGCCAAGCTCAGAACAAACTTATCTTAAAGCCTGGCACTTATTGTATCTTGAAGCAAGTACAAACCATAGCTCAGATCCTAAACTTCATAACAACATTTGCTGCATTCATGTGAAATTCTTCATTAGAGGACTTTGATTAAGGCAGAGTATCTAGAGAAGATAAGAGCATAGTTGCAAAAGTCTTGTCATATTCTTGATGGCCTAAACTGAATAGTGTTTATAGTAGTTAACTGTGCTGTGCTACACACAACCCCCTTTTTTAAGCAGGAACATTTCTAAGCAGTTATCAGATGGGGCGAGACTCTGTATTAATTAGAAGGGCTTTTTTTTCTTTCTTCAGTTTTTCTGCAGAAATTTGTATAAGTAAAAAGTTGAGGTTTTATGTTATTACCTTATTCTACTGCATCAAAACGAGTCGGAAATCAATGCTTTGCGTTTTCTTTTCCCCTTTGCCCTACACTATTCTCTCTTCCCCTTTTCCTCCCTTACTTTCCTGTTATCTTTCTTTTTCTTTTATATTTTGATAAAATAATTAAATATTTGAATCCAGCATTATAGGGCTGGAGAGTCCAATACCTTGCCTGAGGCATCCTGGAGAAGTGATTTTTCCAATATTTTCTTGAAAATCTGAACTGATGAGGCACCTGACCCCGAGGCAAACTGCCCCATTGATTAATAGTTCTCACTGTCAGGAATTCTTCCTTATTTCCAGGTTGAATCTTCCTCTGACAAGCTTCCA
Organism: Oxyrhabdium leporinum; assembly: GCA_032468155.1. NCBI lineage: Eukaryota > Metazoa > Chordata > Lepidosauria > Squamata > Cyclocoridae > Oxyrhabdium > Oxyrhabdium leporinum. Next base: position 264,902 of record JANHFL010006828.1, on the reverse strand, counting down.
TTTAATGCTTTTTGTCCCTCTTTCAGGTGCTATGGAAAATAAATAGATGGCCTCTTCCCTGTGATACCCCCAAGTATTGGAAGATGCTATCATATCTCCCCAAACCTTCTCTTCATTAGACTGCCCATGCCTAGTTCCCTTAGCTGTTTATTGTATGATTTAGCCTCCATGCCCCTTATCATCTTTGTAGCTGTTCTCTGCATTCTTTCTAGTGCCTCAGCATCTTTTTTGTATCATTTTTGGAAGAGGGAAACCTCATTTTGCAGTACTTTCTTCAGGATAAATCATTGAATAAAACTGAAGTTTTGAGACTGAACTGTACAGGTAGTCCTTGACTTACAAGCATTCATTCAGTGACCATTTGAATTTACAATGGCACTGAAAAAGTGACTTATAACTGTTTTTCATACTTATGTCTATTACAGCATCCCTGTGGTCAGATGATAAAATTGGGATCCTTGGCAACTGACTCATATTTATAATGATTGGGATCATATGATCACCATTTGCAACCTTCTGACCAGCAAAATCAGCGGGGAAGTCAGATTCACTTAACAACCATGTTACTAACTTAATAACTGTGGTGATTCAGTTAACAACTATGGCAAAAAAGGTCGTAAAATTGGGCAAAACTCATTTAACTGTTTCACCTAGCAACATAAATTTTGGGCTCAATTGTGGTTGTAAGTCGAGGACTGCCTGTATTGTCACAGTTTTAAATCCCAAATATATGCTGACTATATCTTCTTCTTCTGTTTATTTTCCAAACCAGTACACAGAGGATAAAGCTAGGAAAGCGGGTGTAGTTGGCTGGGTTAAAAATACCAGACAAGGAACGGTTACTGGACAGGTGCAGGGTCCAGAAGAGAAAGTGAATGAGATGTAAGTACACTCTTTTCTTGGTGTGCTGGCTAGCTTCACTAAATTGCTAAGTTTGATTCAAATGCTGCTGCCAATTAATAAAGAACAAGCTTTCTATGGATGGTGAAATTTAAACAATTCACTGAATGAATTTTCTTCAGAAGAAAATCAAACTGTGGTAATGAGAACTTGAAACCTCAAGCAAGCTAGACCAGGAATTGAGAACTAAAGTACAGTTCCAGACATCTCAATATTGACCCTGATAGTGCTGAGAATTGTAGTTCAGGAACGCTTGAAAGGTCATAGGTTTCCCTCATGATCTAAAACCTTCCAGAAGGGAAGTACATATACCTTGTTGGCACCCTATTTTTCTAATACAGCTACTTGCTGTACTTGTCATTAGTTGTGTTTTCTTTATATTTAATTTTAATCACATATTTTCTACAGTACTTCTGATTTTTATTATTAGAACTTTTAAATCTTTTGCATTTTCAGCTATTAAAGTAATATTATCAATATAATGCAGGCTACTGATATTTCTACCTCCAATTTTAAAGCAATGCTTGTTTTCTAATCCAGCTTTTAGATAGATAGATAGACAGGAGACAGATAGATGTGTAGAGCATGTATATTTGTGTGTGTAAGGAAAGACTCAAGGCTGATAATGTGATTGTTTTCTCCTTATAGTTTGTGGTTCCTAGTATTTTAAGAGCGAAAAGCACCAGCCCTGTACTGAAGGGAGATAAAAGAGAAATGCTGAAGGCGCAGGGTATGCTGTTGATGGAAGAGAGAAAGGAAATTGTTGTAATGGAATGTCAGGGTAATGATGATTTAATAGCTGACAAGCTGCTGTAATGTTGTAATGCTGTAATACTGTAATGACATAATAATGATGCAATGAGTCAGCAGGGTTATTTGACTGCTACGGCTTTAAGAGGCTGTAATGTAAGTGAGACCCTGTGAGGGTGTATGTCTCTCTCTATGTTTGCTTCCATGGTGTAGCTGATTACTGATTGCTGTTTGTTCAAGGCCCGTATCAGAGTACTTGTATGTATATATGCTTTTGTAGGGATAAAACCACTATATGTAAATACAAACCTTTGTACTGTATTTGCTCCTGGGTTATCTCACCTAGTCAGACTGTGTGGACTCTTGACAGGTTATGGGCCCAGTCCAGAGAGAAGGCCAGAGTGACTAGAGAAATCAGAGAGAAGAGAAACCCAGTGAGAGCTTGCACCAGAGCCAGAGAGGCTGTGCATCATGGTTTGTTAGTGGTTAATGCTTGTAATGGAAACAAGCAACATAGCTTTCATCGGAGGAGGTTTCATGGTGTCTCGGATGAATGAGACAAACTACCTCTCCTGGAGTGTAAAGATGGAGATGTACCTGAGAAGGGAGGAGTTGTGGACGATAGTTACTAATCCTCCGGCAGTCCTGGATGATGGGGACCGGAGAAGAAATGAAAAGGCATTAGCCAGCATAATTCTGGCTGTAGAAGAAAGCTTATGCACATGAGGGGTCTCCAGTCTGCGAAAGAGTGCTGGGAGGCATTGCACAGTGTGTATGTTAGAGAGACTGCGGGCAGTAAAGTGTTGCTGACAAGGAGACTGTATAAAGTACAACTGAAGCCAGGGGAGAGCATGTCCGCATACCTGCAGGCTATGAGAAAGACATTCCTGGAATTAAGAGGAAAGAGAAATGATGTTTACTGAGGCACACAAGGTATATGTAGTGCTCAATTCGTTGGACACGTCATGGGACGTTCTTGTAACTAGCTTAGAGTCCATGCAAGAAAGGGACTTAACCATGACATATTTGACTGGCCAACTGTTGGAGGAAGAACAGAAACGGCTTGAAAGGCTACCAGGAAAGGGAGGAGATAATGCTCAGCACAAGCCAACATCTGCAACATCCCAGGATGCCCACAGAACAGCTGAGACTGTTTACACAGTGAAACGGTGCTACACATGTGGTTCTACTGAGCATCTCCAGAGACGCTGCCCTGAGAGGAGAAACAGGAGCAGCGAGACAAGGGCGTAGGGCTACTCAACACATGAGGAGTGGTTCTTCATCATTGTCGTTTTCCCTGGCAGCAACAGCATTTGAAAACACCAGAAACACTTGGGTGTTGGACAGTGGGGCGAGTCAGCATATTGGTAATAATCCACAAAAGTTTTCTGGCTTGAGACCAGCTAAGCAGACATTTGTTAGTTTGGCCAATGGTCAGCGTTCTGCTGTTAAAGGGGCAGGTAAAGTGTATGTGCCTGAAATAGGAGAAACATTCAGGGGTCGGCTGCTACCAGTTCATACCGGTTTATACCGGTTCAGTTGAATCGGTTAATTTTATGGCCAGTTGGGCAAAAGTTCC